>JAMPIV010016562.1:0-151245 GCA_024509875.1 Oreohelix idahoensis | reverse complement strand
TACATTCTTCAGTAAAAATGATTTATGAAGTGGTTTTTCTTCTGTAGGAGATTGTGTCTCTACTAGAGTTTGTGTTAGAGACTCTCCTAATGTACGGTACCATGTATGATTCGGACTCCAGGTAATGCCAGTCCCTGTTTTGATGATCTCAGGTCGGTTAGACCTAGCTGGAATTTTGTGCTTTGCAACGCTAGGGTCATGTTTGTATCGACGAAGATGACGGGCTTCCATACAGTAGTTATGTCTACGTGAAGTAACTGGATTACTGTAGATCTGTATGGAGGAACTTTAAGAAATTATGCATATGTATTTCAAATTAACTTTGGCTTATATATACCCTCCTGTGAGTGAGTGAGCGACAACTCAGGAAGGCGGCCATGTTACATTCCTGTCATCATATTTTTGAATCACTGTCCAAAGAACGGGGCATGTATCTTATTATTCGGACAGTGGCAAGGAGATCTCAATTTTGATAGAAGCCCCTTATCGTGGTTTCATAATATGATATAAACTGTGAACATAAAGCAACTTTAGTTACTTACCGATCCGCCTTCACTGACGCGCTTAGTCAGATAGGGGATGCGGCCATTATTATCATGACATTGGAAGCTATTGATGTACTACCTATTATTTATGAATGTGTCATGACATGGGATCTACTATGTATGCCTGCAAATTGATGTGTCAACATGTACCCATGATTTACTCGTTATGTCCCAGTGTGTGCGTCTAAATAAATTGTGTAAACAAAGATTCCAGCAGTCTGCATTGGTGCCTTGTAGACACAAGTGAATGAGTGTTTAGATTGGTCAGAACACGAACAGTACACCATTCGCGTTAATCACACTCTACACTTCTACTCCATATATACACCATCCTGCGTCGGTTGAATTGACCAAGTTTAGGGCCTGCTTCCCCTGGAGCCTTAGAGGGAAACTACTGTTTACAGCTGCCTTTGCCTTCCCTAATTCAGGACTAGGGTGAGTTACCCATTTACAGCTGGGTAGACTGGAGCATGCCTAATCTCAACAACTCTGTACACTACAATGGACATATACAGTAGTGGCACCACAAACAACATGCTATAGTGATTGATAGTGGAGCTTTACAGAAGAAAGAGAACACACCATACACCACACTTCTTTACACTGGACTTTACAGTGGTGGGCCAGATTCCTGGGTCCAGCCTACGCAGTCTTGTTGTGTTGAGAATCACATTTTACAGTTGCAAGAACATGTGTTTGACCACATCAACACCAGTAGGACAGCTATACAATCAATGTCAGCTTGACCTGTTCTGACAAGTGTAGCAATATCTGGGTCAGCACTTGTTGACATTTGGCACAGTACAGTCAGTGTTCTAAACTAATGATTGTTTATCCTGCTGTAATAGAAGAGCAATGTTGAACATAAAGTGCAAATTTCATCGGTGGATCTTCTAATGTGCTCAAAAAAAATTGGACAGTGTAATAGTTAGAAAGCAAAGCTATTACTCAATAAAGTGGTAGTCTAATTTGTTAAAACTGAGCATACAGTACAATACATTGCAACTACAACACATTCCATTATATGATACACACATTGATGATTTATATATATTTATGTTTATATATTATTTGTTTATATGTGTGATTGT
Organism: Oreohelix idahoensis; assembly: GCA_024509875.1. Lineage (NCBI taxonomy): Eukaryota > Metazoa > Mollusca > Gastropoda > Stylommatophora > Oreohelicidae > Oreohelix > Oreohelix idahoensis. The sequence goes on along the minus strand of JAMPIV010016562.1, from coordinate 149,609 downwards.
TATGTGTTTGCGGGCCTGGATGGGAGGTGACTAGAACAGGAAATACCAAGTGATATTGGTCTTGTTCTGGCGTTCTATAGGGAGCAATTTCTTAATTGAAATTTGCATGCAACATAGTTTGCAAATATTTGGTTAGTTGTGACGACTGTTTCATATTTGTATTTGTAACATTTTTCTGTTCTTTATTTTTGTTTGATTTGTTTGTATAATTGTAGGTCTCATCTTTCCTTTCATTTCAGTTCTTTACACCCTTATGTTTATACACTGTGGCGTTATTTGTCTTGTTATCTTATTGCAGTTATCATCACAGATTCTGTGATCATTTTTTTTTCATTTCTCCTATTTAATTTAATTTGATCTCTGCAAATGTTTTCAGATTGTCTTTTCTTGTTTGTCCTTTGTAATGTCTTTAGTTGACATATGACATAGGAGGTATAGTTGAATACACTTATATTATAGTACAGATCAGTACTTTATGATTGTTATTGTTATAAAACAAAGTTATACAAGACCTTTGTAAGGCTTGTCTCCCAAAGTGATTGGTATAGGAAATATTATTTTCCACAGGTACTCAAGTGATCATTGATTACATTAAGGTATACAAGACCTTTGTAAGGCTTGTCTCCCACAGTATTTGAGATAGACAGTTATTGTTTTCCACAGGTACTCAAGTTTTTCACTGAGACTAAGTCTATGGTATAGACTTGTCTCCAATTAAAGTGAAATAAGGTAATTTATTTACTTTTTCAGGTTTCTGATTTAAGAAGACAAGATGTCTACATTAGATTACTTTATTGCACAAGGAAAATCCCTTGATAAGACTGGGAAACAGTTAGAAGAATGGGCTGTTGCTCAATATGACAAAGCATTAGCTGCAGAAGAGAAAAAAGCTGCTGCTGCTGCGGAAGAGGAGAGAAAAGCTGCTGCTGAAGAGAAAAAAGCTGCTGCAGAAGAGAGAAAAACTCTGGCTGAAGAGAAAAGATTAGAAAGAGAAGCTGCTGCTGCTGCTGAAGAGAGAAAAGCTGCTGCTGAAGAGAGAAAAGCTCTGGCTGAAGAAAAAAGATTAGAAAAAGAAGCTGATACTGCTGCTGAACTAAAGAAATTGCAGATGCAAGTGGAGGAAAGGAGATTTGATGCAGAACAGAAGAAATTGGAAGCTGCTGCAGAACAGAAAAAATTAGAAGTGGCTGCAGAACAGAAAAGATTAGATAGAGAAGCTGAAGAGAGAAAAGCAATAAGAGAACATGAGTTTGAATTAGAGAAATTGAAATTGACAAGTATGAGTAATGTTAATCAGGCATCTGGTGGTAATGGTAAACCCTTTGTGTACAAGGTCAAGGTACCAGCGTTCAACCCTACCAGTGATGACATAACATTTTGGCTTTCTAGATTTGAACGTGCTTGTCGAGCTCATAATGTTGACAAATCACAGTATATGAATCAGTTGTCTGAAAATCTAAAAGGGGAGTCTCTGAGTAAGTTATATTTCGTTGAAGAGGCCGACAAGGATAATTATGATGCTATTAGGGCAGCTTTGATAAAGAGATATCAGCTGTCAGAAGAAGGTTATCGTCTTTTGTTTAAAACAATGAGACCTGAGGTAGGTGTAGAATTCTCAGAATTCATCTCAAAAGCACGAATTACACTTTCACGATGGATTGAATTATCCAAAATAGAGAAAACATTTGATGGTCTTACGGATTTATTGCTAAGAGACAAGGTCATGTCTTCTGTAAATAAATCATTCCTAGAGTTCTTACATGAGCGTAAACCTAGTACAATAAAACAAATGGAAGAATATTGTGACCAGTATGCCACGGCACACCCTGACATGATTCTTAGTAACTCTAACATTAAAGAGAGTATGCCAGTTGCTTCGGCAACAGAATATAATCAGAATTACTCACACAAATTCCAAGGAGCTAAAAATAAATTTGATAAAAAGGTTAATTGGAATAAGTATCAAAACCAAGATAACCACTCAAATCAGGGTTCTTCTTCGAAGAACCGGAATCGGGCTGATAGTCCTCGACACGCGAGGGGTACCCATAATTTTAGACATTCTCGAAAGGGGAGTAGCTATAGGAGTTATCTACCCTTCCAAGATGGAGGTGAAATTCGTTTCTCACCTTAGACGCCGAAAGAAAAACATCAGGAATGTGTATATTTCGATGGATATCACCATGTTATGTTAAATTATAGAATAAAAGATACACCAGAGTATCTAGTGGTGTAGATATTTTCCTATAACTGACCTCGAAACCCTCGAATCGGTCGGTTGGATCGGAGGGTTGATCAGTGAGTTAACAATTCACTATCGTAAAACAAGCTATTGTTACCGAAACAGAACCAGGCTCGACAGTAAACATGACTCACTCTAATATCTTGGGGGCTAAGGAGATTTCTAAAATTGGATACTGGAATGTAAGAACTATGTATCAAGACGGAAAATTGGAAGAAGTAATTAAAGAAATGGATAATTATAAGCTGGACTTATTGGGTGTCAGCGAGTGTAGATGGACGGGGAAGGGCATAAAATATATTTCAGAAGAAAAAAAGCAAATTATATACTCTGGTAGTAATGATAATCGTCACACAGAGGGAGTAGCCATCCTAATGACACAGAAAGCAGCAGCATCGCTTATCAGCTGGGTACCTATCAATGAGAGGCTAATATTAGCTAGATTTCAGACACGATTTTTCAAGCTCTCAATTGTACAATGTTATGCACCAACTAACGACGCTCTTGATACCACAAAAGATGACTTCTATGAAGCACTTCTAAGTACCATCAACACAATACCCAAGCATGACATAATAGCAGTCATGGGTGATTTTAACGCCAAAGTAGGTGACAACAACGATGGAGTACAAAGATATCTCGGTACTCATGGCATAGGCTGTATGAATCAAAATGGCGAAAGACTTCTAGAACTTTGTGAAATATCAAACCTCGTTGTGGCAGACACCATCTTTCCACATAAGAATATCCACAAGATAACATGGAATTCACCTGATGGCAGAACTAAGAACCAGATAGATCACTTCTGCATAAGCGCTAAATTTCGCTCATCAGTTCAAGACGTCAGAGCATACAGAGGTGCAGAGATCAGAAGCGATCATAACCTCTGCATAGCTAAAATGAGAATTAAACTGAAGAAGTTATACCAACCGAATAAAAATAGAAGAATAGATGTACACAGACTGCAATCAAATGATATAAAGAAGGAATATAATGTCAAAATGAACAACTATTTCGATGCTTTAGGCAAAATTGACAACGATATCACCACCACTGCTGATAATATTGTCGATGACACAAAATCCTCTTATGAATATGTCATCGCACTTAGACACAAGATTATTGAAGCATGCAAATTGGCAACTGCTTCTTCTGAATTTGCGAAACAGAAGGCAAGGGAATTTGCCAATAAAAAGAGATGCTTGCGACAACTTTGTCCAGGTGACAAAGCATTTGTCTTGCTACCTTGTAGGGAAAATAGACTTCTTATTTCTTGGAAAGGTCCGTACGATATAATATCAAAAGTTTCCGATGTTGACTATATCGTCGATATTGACGGGAAGCGTAAAACCTTCCACATCAACATGCTCACGGAATTCCATGAATGTCCGGATTATTTACAACCTGTTTTCCAGGCAACGGACGATTTTCCAGTCCAACATGGACAGTACTCATCTCTGTCAGTAATACAGGATGAGGAAACGAGTTTCTCGGATGTAAATCTACCTTTTCCAATGATTCCTCTTCACTCTAATGAATCATGGAAAGATGTTGCAATTTCTCCAGAATTATCTCCAGGAGAGCAGAAACAAGTTTCTACTACGTTAGAACAATTTCAGGATGTCCTTACTGACATTCCTGGTCAAACTGATGTCATTCAACATGACATTATTCTTACTGACCATAGTCCTATAAGAGTCAGACCGTATCCTATCCCGATACATTTTCAAGCACAGGTAGAGAAAGAGTTGGATGAGATGATAGAGTTAAAAATTATTGAACCATCCACATCAGCATATTCTTCGCCGATGGTTATTGTACGAAAAAAAGACAATAACATACGTCTTTGCGTGGATTATCGCAAATTGAACCAAGTGACGAAATTTGATGCTGAACCTATGCCTTTACTAGAAGAGCTACTTACGAAACTATCCAATTCTCATTTCTTTACTAAACTCGATTTGTCTAAGGGATATTGGCAAGTTCCATTATCCGAACACGCCAAACCGTTTACTGCTTTTTCGATGCCTAGGGGTCTATTCCAATGGAATTTCATGCCTTTCGGTCTTATGAACGCCCCTGCAACATTCATACGCATGATGCGTCGAATCCTATCTCATCGCTCAGATGTCATTGCGTATCTTGATGACATCTGTCTTTTCAGTGATACTTGGAACGATCACTATAATGGGATAAATGAACTATTGTCTATCTTACGCGAGCATAACCTGACAGCGAAACCATCGAAAGCATGTATTGGTTTTAGCGAAATATCTTTCTTAGGACACCGTGTTGGTCATGGGTTCCTAAAAACAGAAGACCATAATACAAGTAAGATACTTAACATTTCTATTCCTAAGACTAAAAAGCAAGTGCGAAGTCTCTTAGGTCTAATACAATTTTATGGACGATTCATTCCGAATCTGTCCTCCATTATGTCACCTCTTTCTTCCTTGCTAAAGAAAGGGTCTCCTAATGTAGTCCACTGGACTCAAGAATGTCAATCCTCTTTGGATAAGGTTAAAACTATGTTTTCTACTTCACCTATCCTAGTATTGCCTTCTAAGGATAAGACATTTATTCTTCGTAGTGACGCTTCATCCACCGGGATTGGAGCAGCACTAATGCAAGAGTACTCTGGAACTCTGCATCCTGTGATGTATATTTCTCGGAAATTAAATGCCGCAGAGAAGAATTACTCGGTCCTAGACCGTGAATTATTGGCTATGGTTTGGTCAATCCTTAAACTGCAAAGATTTCTTCTTGGCGCGCATTTCATTGTGGAAACTGACCAGAAAGCTCTTACGGCTATTCAGAGTAAAAATCTGAAGAGCGCGAGATCAACGCGATACGCGATTGCTCTACAGCCATTTCATTTTTCGGTGCGAGCTATCCGTGGGTCAGAAAATGTGATGGCAGATATTTTGTCTAGATGCCCACATGATTCATAACTGTTATACAACTTTGATACAGTTGTTCCTATGTTGAAATGGGTACACATAGGTAATATATCATATATTGATTGTAACACTACTTAGCGGTTCATTGATGTTTATTCACCGCTGATCTTTCAATGTTTTTCGTCTTTGATGATCATGATGTTAAGATATCTTAGATGAAATTTATGTATAAACTAATGTAGAAATTGTGTCATTGCTAATATTGTAGTATGCGTTGGTGACACCTCTCTGGAAATATTTATACTTAGAGAAGTACTTTCTCTAAGGTCTGAGAACTTATGCTTATCATCTGCGCATTGTTATTGGTGCGTTGTGAGCCTATTGTATGTTGCTCCTAGATGTATTTCAAAAAAAAAATGTACCTTTTTTTTTTCCCGAGGGGTGTGGTAATCTGTTGCGTGCATATTTTGACGCACATATTACAAAAATTGATATGGCTATTTAATATGGGAAAAATATAGACATTCATTCATTTGTGTATGAAAATGCTGTCTATGGGAAAGCTAGATAATCCATGATTGTTTTACACTTTTGATTGTAGGAGTAATCGTTCTTGATATTGATTCGGCTCATGGATATGACACCCATGTCCGTACTTATTTGTTAGGGCCAGAAAATATATTAATTTGCTTATTATGTTTATGGCCTGAATTAATATGTATTACATATTATTAGTACAAGTAGAATCAGTCCTATATTGTATATTTTGGATGGGTAGGCAGGACTATATTCTTGTTATGCCGCTCTAGCGGAAGTAGGAGTTGTCTTGACTAGTCGTGATGAGTTCCGAGGTACCGTTTACAATGGCGGTTACGCATTTTTCAGGGCTGGTACATTCTTCAGTAAAAATGATTTATGAAGTGGTTTTTCTTCTGTAGGAGATTGTGTCTCTACTAGAGTTTGTGTTAGAGACTCTCCTAATGTACGGTACCATGTATGATTCGGACTCCAGGTAATGCCAGTCCCTATTTTGATGATCTCAGGTCGGTTAGACCTAGCTGGAATTTTGTGCTTCGCAACGCTAGGGTCATGTTTGTATCGACGAAGATGACGGGCTTCCATACAGTAGTTATGTCTACGTGAAGTAACTGGATTACTGTAGATCTGTATGGAGGAACTTTAAGAAATTATGCATATGTATTTCAAATTAACTTTGGCTTATATATACCCTCCTGTGAGTGAGTGAGCGACAACTCAGGAAGGCGGCCATGTTACATTCCTGTCATCATATTTTTGAATCACTGTCCAAAGAACGGGGCATGTATCTTATTATTCGGACAGTGGCAAGGAGATCTCAATTTTGATAGAAGCCCCTTATCGTGGTTTCATAATATGATATAAACTGTGAACATAAAGCAACTTTAGTTACTTACCGATCCGCCTTCACTGACGCGCTTAGTCAGATAGGGGATGCGGCCATTATTATCATGACATTGGAAGCTATTGATGTACTACCTATTATTTATGAATGTGTCATGTATGCCTGCAAATTGATGTGTCAACCTGTACCCATGATTTACTCGTTATGTCCCAGTGTGTGCGTCTAAATAAACAGTGTAAACAAAGATTCCAGCAGTCTGCATTGGTGCCTTGTAGACACAAGTGAATGAGTGTTTAGATTGGTCAGAACACGAACAGTACACCATTCGCGTTAATCACACTCTACACTTCTACTCCATATATACACCATCCTGCGTCGGTTGAATTGACCAAGTTTAGGGCCTGCTTCCCCTGGAGCCTTAGAGGGAAACTACTGTTTACAGCTGCCTTTGCCTTCCCTAATTCAGGACTAGGGTGAGTTACCCATTTACAGCTGGGTAGACTGGAGCATGCCTAATCTCAACAACTCTGTACACTACAATGGACATATACAGTAGTGGCACCACAAACAACATGCTATAGTGATTGATAGTGGAGCTTTACAGAAGAAAGAGAACACACCATACACCACACTTCTTTACAATGAGCACTTTGTGAGTGTGGATCTTTACAACCAGCCCTGTGCACAACCTCATATTCATCACCTCATACAACTTGCTTAAGGAACAGTAGTCCTGTTAATTCTGTGTCCTCTCTCATATATACATATATATGTGTGTGTGTGTGTGCGTGCGCACAGTCATTTACCAGAAGTACATGTTCCCAGCATTTGTTTTGCATACAGTACAGCTAACTATGGAAGGCTTCTAAGAAAATAAACATGTGTATCACATGATATTTTGAGATAACTCCAATACTAAGAACTATCACTCATGAAAATCAATAGTCCTGTCAGGACCTCAAGCATTGTGCCAGTATTAATTATATTTCTTATATTTTGCTGTTTTTTTTGTTTCAGACCTGGTTGGGTGAATTTTGGTGTGCTAGTAGAAAAATCCTCAGACGAGTTCAAAGTGAGTGGTAGAAGCATTTTTGTCGGGAGCCGCGCTGGTGTAATGGCTTCGGCGTTGTACTGGCGACCAGGTGTTCATGGTTCAAACCCGGGCGTCGGCGTTTGAAGAAATGTTTACGGCTGGAAATTTGACTGAATAACCTGAACGGCTCCTGTGATAAACCCTCTGTGGATGGGAAGGAGCGAAGCTCCTGACCGGGTTGGAAGGAAAGTCCTCAGGTTCCCCAGCCTCGCAATGACATGTCATTGGGCCGAAGGGCTGAAAGCCCAAGTGCCGCTGGTTAAGAAAAAAAAAAAAAAAAAATCTTGTGAAAATGTGGTTTCAAGCTCATATTCATATGTCAGCCTCAGTAAGTAGCTTGGTAGATCGTAACTGTAGAAAATTAATTCTCTGGTCTTGTGGGAAATCGGGTAGTTTTGACAAAGACCACCTTTGACTTTTATAAATATATTTATAGCCTTATAAATTAATGTGCATTAATTGTGCTGCAAAAAAAGCAGTAAACAAATATTGTAACAAAAATTAGAATCATAGTTATCGTTTTTGGCCTGTGTGGGTCAAGGAGCCATAAATTGTGACATAAACCAGCACTGCATGAACTAATGCATGTTTTATGCAGACTTCCTGTGCAAGGGGAGACCAGCTGCAGTTGTAGCTTAATGATCCGTGAGGAGTACAAAGGGAAGTGATCCTAATGATGACCTTCGAACCCATACTTTTAAAGCCAGATTTTATTCCTGCTTATAAAAAGACACCTGAAGATGTAGGTGAAGACAAGTAACATCTTCAATTTCATTATATTCCTCTGCCTTTTCATCTCCATTGCCATCAATCAGGTGATCACCAACTCTTAAAATCCACTGCCCCTTGCTTATATACCTTCATCAACATAGAACCCTTCCAGCGGCAGGTAGAAAGTCAAGTTCATTCATTCAGTCATTACCTTTCGTTTTTCCTAGGAACATAGACCTTCAGTAAATCTGTATCAGGCCTTCCGGTTGTATCAGGCCTTCTGGTGCTGTGCCATCTGTTCAAGGTCATTCTATGTCTTCTTCATCTCTTTCATTTCTATCTCCAGTTCCCTTCTCCAAATGCAATTTGGTGTCTGTCTACCTACCTCCCTTACCCTTGGGATTCCACAAACAAAAATCCTGCCATGTAACGCTATCAGCAGGTTTCCTGTCGCCATCGTCTTCTGTATGCCTCTTGTTCCACTGGCCCTTGTCTGGTTCTTGTCATCAATTCCATATTGGTGATTTTGTCTTACCCAATCCTTCTCTTCCACGCAGGCATCCATTTATGAAAGTCTGTAACTTCTTGGCTGTCATTTTTGTTGTCCGTGTTTCGTTCACAAAATTTAATTTTAGTATATATGCACAAAAGATACAAATGTTGCCATATTAACAAATATTTACTGTTGCAGAATGTTCAAACAAAAGCTGATGACCCAATGATGCTATTTTTTACAAGTGGGACAACAGGCTATCCAAAAATGGCAGAGCACACCCATGCTAGTTATGGCCTTGGACATATCATCACTGCCAGGTATATCTTAAAAAATGTATTTCTTGTTTGCAAGAAAATTTTGATTCGAAATCAAGAATGCTTCATACAAGTTAATTTCCATAGTGCGAAGAAGTTTTGAATGTAAGCGTTACAGAATTCCTAATATGTTTTAGTGTTCCTCTGGTGTTTTAGTATTTTGTTTGTTTGTTTGTTAGTATACCTCTAGTATTTCTGTATTTCTAATGCATTTCATTATTTCTAAATTATTGCATTAAAAAAATGTATTTCTAGTCTTTAAGTAAAGTAGTGCACAGTTTCTTATGTGCCTCGTAGAGTCATTTCCAGTGTGCAAGAAAGTTGTGTAAATAACTTGTAAAGCTTACATAATTCATGTGTTTTATTGTTCCTTTGATGTATTAGTATTTCTTGAGTGTTTTACATTGTGATTGAAAAGTCACTTTTTATTTTTAAATTACAATTTGTTTTCAGTCCTATCCAACAAATTTATATGAACCAAACATCTAGATAAAGATAATTTTAAAGATAATTTATTGCCCCAGAAAATACTATGTCACATTAACGTTATAGATCAACATAAGATCGGACCTATTCATCACATGATGTCATAATAGGCAGCTATTGTCACTGTCTGTTTTAACCTCCATTTATCGACCATTTTAGATGTTATTTATTCTTATTTTATTTTCGGAAAACAAAAATAAAACTTATCAGTAAAATGGCAGCCATTGCACATTGTTTTTGGACGTTTGTTTCATGTATATCCAATGGATACAACTGAGGATATAAAAATGTAAAAATAGATAGTGACATGTAAATCACCCTGTAGAATTCATCTATTGTTTCTGCGTTTCACTAGTTCTCAGAATATTTCATTTAAAATAATTTACTTCTAGCATGTGAGAAGTTTTTGTGCAATTTTTGGTATGCTTGATGAGGCTCATTTCCAGAGTGCAAGAAATTTTGTATATAACATCTAAAGCGTTAAAAAATTCATAATTTAATATATAAATTAAAAAAGGAAATGGAGTCAATTTTACAAATTAACAGTATTGCTAGGTCGTGGTTAGTGCGAGTTCGAATAGTGCAAATTCGATTTAGTGCAAAATAGTAAATGATACTCAGTTTAAATTTAATGTGAGCAAAAAGATTTAATTGATGTGAGTTTTTTATCAGATTTATCCAGACTCTTATAATCATGCACAAAAATGACAAGCAAGACTAGTTTATAAACTAGCGTTTTACACGCCGCTGTGTCAGTCTTCACTTGCCTATCGTCGCGTGTGGATGTGCTGCTGCCTGCTGTACCATATACAGTTGTGTTATTTTTTTAAAAGTGCCCTAAGAAAAAGATTTTCTCTCTCAAAAGCAGTCTGTTAATATAGAAATAGCAAACATTGGAAGAAAGTTTGGTTTTGATGAACTTGAAAATGACGATATCCAGAAATTGCTCAATTCGCACTCGGAAGAATTGACATGATGATCTTCTTCTTTTGGATCAACAACGAGCGTATGAATAAGCTGATAATGATTCTGAAGAAGCAGATAAAGTTCAAATGAAAGAGTTTACTCTAAAACATTTGAAGACATCCTTTGAGCTGTAGAAGTCATGAAACAAAAAATTATGGATGCTGACCCTAACATCGATAGAAGCATTAAAATTCACTGAGATGTGGATAAAGCTCTCTGCACCTACCAGTGTATGTATGAAGATTTAAAGAAAGAGAACACAGTTCAGTCATGCTGCTAAAATATTTTAAAAGGCAATATTGACATTTTCATCAAATCGTCAGGTACAATATTCAGTAATTTTTTAAAATTTTGCTTTTTATGACTACTCTATTACTTTGTTTGTAATATACTTGAATCAGAAATACATTTTTCTTATCATATGTTGTTATATTACCTTAATAAATAGATTTTTTTTAAAAACTTTAAAAATTTCATTGCATATTTCCAGTGGGCTGGAACCAGTTACCTTATTTTACATACAATTATAACTTCAAATAGTACAAATTCGAATTATGCGACCACTTTATGGGATTCAATTTTATTCGCTCTAATCGCGACCTAGCTTTACACAGGAAATATAGGACGTTTCGAGGTTGACCCTTCGTCAGCCAAAGTTACAAACAGGCAACAAAGACAAGAAATATAGACATGTCAAAAGAAAAAATACTGCAGACATTACAAACGTGTAAAAATGGATGAGAAACAGAGATAAGATGAGCAATACAGAAAGATGAAAAAAATAAACAGTGCAGGTGATGCGAGGAAAATGTACAACAAATAAGCAAGTAAAAATACAAAACCAGAAAGAAAAAATATCAATACAAGAAATTAAATAATCAATGAAAATCAAAATGAGAAAATGAAATAATAAAACAAGTTAATAAAATCCTGCACGAAGCTCAGTAGTAGTCTTTGTTACTTGTGTGTGACGAAGAATCATCAAAAACACATTTAATCTTCCATCTCTCTTGGAGAAATGTAGGCAGGAAGAGAATGTAGCAAGGGCAAATAATTCAAACAATAACATAGTAGCCACTTAGGAACTAACATACCACAAACTGATGTTTCATATTTGTTAAATAGACAATTCAATAAGATATTTAGAAAGTACATACAAAAACAAAATTTACAAAAAAAAAACATCAAAATCGGTCTATAAATAAAATAGTTATGAATTTGTTTGTTATTTTTTGACTTAGAAATTTTATCGCTCTGCCCGAAAGTGAAAATGGGCCATCTTTGACATCACCAAGGATCACAAATAACATGTATAAGCACATATAAGGTCATGTTTGTGTTAAAAACTACTTGTATTTGTAAGAAATGGAAGGCATGGATGACATAAAAAGGCCAATATACTCTTTTCAAATTTAAAGAAAATCAGGTTAGGCATGTGTTTTTGGTTACAAAATCAGCTTGACACACATTGTAAAGTGTTAATGCTCAAAATCTATTCACTGTAGACACTCAATATCTATGATATGCAATGCCATAGACATACTACGTAAGCTCAATTTTTTCTAAACATGTCACATGATTCTGAACAAGGTTTTATTCTGAACAAGGTTATTATGAGTTGAAAATGACAAGAAAGCCAAAAAACCGATTTCCGCAGAAACCGCTCAATTCGTCAAGATTTCTACATATTTACAAAAAAGAGAAAAATGTACTAATGAAGTTACAGTAATGATCCATGTATCATTTTAAAGCTTTTTTCAAGCACTTTCCAACAGTACAGAAATAAGCACTTTTACTTGTTAAACAAAATATAGGCTCAAAGATGCCTTGTTTGAAGAAAATGCACAATTGTTCATATTTTTTTTCACCCACAAAAATTGAAAACAAATTAACCATTTTAGGTAGGCCTATTTTTTTATATCATACATCATTTTAAAGCCTTTTTACAGCTCTTTGCAGTGGAATTCAAATAAACTATGTTTATATGACATATTCTGCTATGTGGCACCTTTTAGAAATGTCTTATTATTTCCAATGTCGTTAAGAAAGAATCCTACAGTCCGGTCTCGCAGACAACCGATGTGTGTAATTGCCGTGATTGTTTACATCAACTTAGGTCACCAAACTGACAGAGTTTTTGAGCAATTGGGGCATTAATCATGTGCACGACGCTTTTGAAACTCTGCTAACGATATTAAAATTGCCCTCAAATAATTAAATTGCCAAAACAAAAGCTAAATCGAGCGAATGACATTTTGGCTGTTCCAACCTTGAATCTACTTCCTCCTTCACCTTGCTTTTATTTTAGTTATCACAGTCGTACTTATTTCAGTATAAATTAAATGTTATTGTCACGAAATGGATTTAGGACTAGAGACTGTCTACATATAGTGACAAGACAATAGTAAGAAGAAAGACTGAAATGATAGATTCAGATAGAAATATAGTGCAAAATGTGAAAGTTGAGACCATTGGCTCCGAGGTTGAGAACCGAGGTTGATTCTTTCCTCGCCACTTCGGACGTTTAAATTGCTATGGCCTCGAACCACCTCTAACTACCCTATGGGGATAAGGTTCAATTAAGATTCACAAACACCAAGGTACAGACAACATATAGCTACTGTACTAAAGGAAATGACTGATGCCAGCTACAATTTATACAAGTTTATTATACACCTATAAACAACTCATATACATAAAGTGCGAGGATGCACACCTGAAAACAAAATCAAGCACAGTTAAAAATGCATCAACCCCAACCCTTCTCCCACAATTGCAACCTGTATGGAGAAAGAAGGTAAGGTTAACTGAAATGAACTACACTGCACTTGATGTCGCCTACACTCCAAACTAGCTGTTCTAAATTCTAACTCTAACTCTAAGTCCACTGATAGCTGGAACGACTGCGAAGTGACTACACAATCTCTGCACAGACTTCGGTTCTACACAGCCTATCCTGGAATCTCCTGAACACAACTAACTGCACCTCTAAACTTCAGCAGCTGTCCTCTGCTATGATTCACCAAAACTAACAGTTCTGCCTATCTGTGCTGACTTCAGTAGAGAGAATGTTTACCCTCTCTCTCTCCACTAACTCTGGAATTGATGACTGAGGTTTAACAGAACCCCACTGGATTCTGGACTGGAACGGTAGCGGACTTCTACCACTCTGAAATTACCTGCCCGAGTACCTATAACTGGGCCGTCGGCTTTATTATGGCCGTGAAGAAGCGAACATAAAAATTACCACAACGCTGGCAGCCTGCCAAATCTGCGTGTGTAACGAGCGTCAGAGCTCAGGATTTATCCACAAAAATCCTATTCGCTGGAAAATGTCTTCCCCTGGCTGGGAAAACGTATTTTCTTCCTCTCCTTCCACTACTGGCAACTAACGTAAAACCCTTGCGGTTCTGCGAATGCCCCAACTTTGCCGTGGGAGTAATTTTGTGGTCTCAAAATTCCGCTCTCATTCCCACAAAGCCGGTACCTGCTGTTTTAGACAAAACAAAACAACAGCTAAACAAACCATAATAATACATTTCAACTAACAATTAACTTCCTTACTCTTCACCACGTAACTCCCCTCTCTACCTGAGCCTACAAAGTAAACATTGGCTAACCCAGATCGCTTGTTCTGCCTGACTAACTCCGAGCAACAACAATATTTTCAATGGCCCGTCTGGGCAGACGTACTGTGGCCTACTTCTTACGCTGACACTAATGCCGTAATGTTTAACACAACTAAAACTAGCCTTCTCTAGGAATTCCTAAAATTCCCGTCAATAATAGTAATCACATTCAAAATGTAATACAAAATAATTCCCTTTAAAATTACTTCTCCCATCTTCTGAATTCACAGAACAATAATGCACAATCAATAACATATAATCCTGTTTACGCTAGCATCTACCTGCCGTCAAAAGTTATACATAACCCCCGATTATCAAATTGAAAACCCCGTAGTTCCGCCACGTGGTGCCGCAGTTTTTCAACCACGCGCTCCTGCATACATTCATTACTGATAGCACACACGTGCTCCAATTAATACCTCTATCACTTCCGTCCACAGTTATATGCGTAACTATATAAATAGCGAGCATCAATACTCTCACTAAAATCACAAATGAAAATACACATTACACGCTCCCGACTATTCTGTAAATAAATAAAATTCGCAGATGCGGGTTTCTCTGCAGACCTGTTTTTGACATAGATCCAAGCATGGCCGAAACCTCGCAACTTTCAAATCATCTTAAATACCGCTATTCCTGAAATAAGGAATTAAATGGACCTAGTTTCTCATGTCTATCACTCAGATCGAATTGATGGCTCTGGAGTTAAGAATTAAATTAAACTAAAACTTCCCAAGAAACTAAATGATCGGCTAGGACTAGAAAAATTAAATAAAGTCCTCACGCAAAAATTCATGCTTACCAAATCTCGAATGTCCAACTGAAGGCAATCGACAATATGCTTCTGGCACCCGGCTTTGGCAATTTTTCATTAAAAGAGAAAGAGGCTATGAAATATAGGCCTTTTATAATCAAGACCCCCACGCGCCGACTTCATGACGTCATATGCGCGGCGTGGTTCTAAAGCCAATCGGAGCTCGGCGTTTCAACTGCAGTTGCCAATCAGAACCTTAGATCTTTCTGATGCAACCAGTTTCTGCTAGACAAAGAACCGGGAATTGGTCCTAGCCCTATACTGCGGAAATGAAGCAAAAATGGCCGCAAATAATTTAACTCCCGAAAAATGCGTATATGGCCACGCAATATCTTTAAAAAAAAGGACACTGCAAATCCTGATCTAGCCTCTATAATCTTTCTTCTAGAAAAATACTGTCTAATTCCCTACACCCCCATTCTAAACACATAAAGAAGAACCATAAAGCAGATGAGATCAAACTCCCTCGTGATCTCATCTTGAAAAAACGTAAATAATAGAAGGAGAAGAAACATGGAGAAGGATTTCCTGTAATCCCTCCTAAAAATAGTGAACAAAATGCAAGGAGAAAAAGACATGGGCCATTTGAAAGACAGAATCTCAGTACTTTCGTCACAGTTATCAATTTTCAAAAATATATATTAACTTACACAGGTAGTTTCTCTCATTCGTGTACTCAGTAGAATCAGCCGATAGTTTATCTTGAGGCCTGTAAACAGTAAATAAATATTAGACAAACATAATTTGGGTTTCCCTTCCTTATGTATTATAAATGTTTATACAATACCAAAAACCTACCCTCTGTCCTGTACTTACTGTTCTTAGTCTTCTATCATTTACTAGACACAGTATTAAGGTCTTTGTCTTGTGTGGTCTGACCTATACTGTATAATAGGGGAACAACAGAAGTGATTGCGTCATTAATAGGCTGGACTGCCCATGCCAATTTTTGTTTGTCTAATATTTATTTACTGTTTACAGGCCTCGGGTTTCCCTTCCTTATGTGTTATAAATGTGTATACAATACCAAAACCTACCCTCTGTCCTGTACTTACTGTTCTTAGTCTTCTATAATTTACTAGACACAGTATTAAGGTCTTTGTCTTGTGTGGTCTGACCTATACTGTATAATAGGGGAACAACAGAAGTGATTGCATCATTAATAGGCTGGACTGCCCATGGTAAATTTTCGATGTTATGTGTTGCGGGTCGCACTAATGACCCGCCATCCAAGCATCATTTTTTGGTGATGCCTAGATGGCAGGGAGGATAGTTTGATTCGCTTGCATAGCTAGGTGGGGTTGTCGCACAGAAGGTCCTGGGTTCGAGTCCTGGGTAAGCCACTCACGTCTGTTGTTTTTCTGTTGTCTAGTTTTCTACTTCTTTACTTCTTACGAGTGCCTGAAAACATACCTTTATGTTTGTCTAATATTTATTTACTGTTTACAGACCTCAGGTTTCCCTTCCTTACGTGTTATAAATGTTTACCTAATACAAAGCAGTGCTGTCAACAGTATCCATTAAAAAAAAATTATGTCTTTCAATGTATGTCTCGTTTTTATGGATCAGCAGAATCCTCACCACACAAGTAGCTCATGATGCTTTCTTCAAGAAGAAGCTGTCATTCGAGGAGGAAGACCCACAGCCTATTCCTTCATCTAAAATGTGGCCTATAGCTGCTGCTCTGACCTGTCACTATTTTACAGATGTAATGGTGTATTCTTGATACATCATTCAATAAAGACAGAGTTACAGTTGAAAATTATTCTTCATTACTGCTTTTGCAGGTACTGGTTAATGGTAAACCCTTCAAGTGTGTTGTGGAATCTCGCAGACACAGGCTGGGCTAAAAGTGCGTGGTCATCGCTCTTTGCTCCATGGATTCATGGTTCCTGTGTTTTTGTCCATCACTCTGCCAGGTTTGATCCACAGGAAGTCCTTCAGGTAAATCCTTAACTCTGATTTGTAGCTGTTATAGTCTGCACGTTAACTTGAACACCCTGACACAGTAAACTGCCAGAGGTAGATCATTTGCATAAATACATGTGTGAAGATACTTGTGTGTCTGTAAAAATGTGTGGCTAGAGACTGTTATGCCAAGATGGATCTTTATGTAATGCAAGGCACTGTTTTAATCCTTGTTAATAACACTGTTATCTTTTAAGACATACATTACTTACTTACTTACTTAGTTGTTCCCCTTCTACCGTGAGGTGTAGAGGTTTGGAAGAGAGAGCGCCAGACTATCCTATCGGCTGTCTTCCTCCTGGTCTGGTTCCATTCTAGTCCTCGGTCCTTTAAAGATTGTCTAATGTTGTCCTCCCAGCGGACTCTGGGTCGTCCTCGGGGTCTGGATCCTTGGCTCTTTGTTTCCCATGCTTGTCGTGGTAGCCGATCTTTTCCCATTCTGCAGACATGGCCAAACCATAAGACATATACATGCCAGTACAATTTTACCAATCCTGAATCATTTAGACCAGTGGTTCTCAATCTTTTTGTGCTTGGGCCCCCTGTTGGGCCATATGACCCACTGGGGGCAGGGGGGTTTCATATGGCCCATGTTGAGAACCACTAATTTAAACCATAGTACGATGATAAAAGTAAAGGTAGTCCCATAGCAGATACTGTCATAGGGGAGTGAAGTGTTAAAGACTTCCCTATACTAGGTCCTGCTTTGTGAGGTCGGGGTGACAAGTTCCCTTCCTCACTGCCTTTACCTTCCCTAACTCAAGTCAAGTACCAGTATACAGCTGGATGAACTAAGCATAATGCTGCTAGATTTTTAACCCAGAGCCTGGTAACTTAACTGCGAGAGGTAAGCACTCTAACCATTCTGCCAGTTAGACTATCTTTGTGATAATAGCATAGCCCATTTTAGGATACCTTAGTTTAGCCTATTTTGGGATCTCATAGTTTATTCTTTTTTCAGAAACCATAGTTCTGTTTTAAAATGCTACAATTTTGTCTGTTGTGGAAAACCATAGTAATGTTTTAAAATGCTATAATTTTGTCTGTTGTGGAAAACCATAGTTGTTTTAAAATTCTATAGTTTTGTTTGTTTTTTGGAAACCATGGTTGTTTTAGAATGCCATAATTTTATCAATGTTTTGGGAAACCATGGTTGTGTTAGAATGCTATAATTTTGTATCTTTGAAAATCATAGTTCAGTTTTAGAATGCTATAATTTTATCTGATTTGGGAAGCCATAGTTCTATGTGAGAATGTTATAATTTTGTCTGTTCTAGGATACCATGGTTTGATGTAATCAGGAGTACCATAGAATACTGATAAAATCCTATGACCATAGTTTCAGTTTTTATTATAATGTTCTGTGCTTTTGAAGACCTTTTCTGGCATGAGGATAGCTTAGCTTAGCCTATTTTATTATACTTTTGTTGAGCTTATTCTGGGATGTCATGGTTTAGTCTGGTGTCAGAGATAGTAGTTCTATTTTAGAATGATGTATTTTTGTCTGTTTTTAATACTTTAGTTTGATTTATTCAGGAGTACCATAAAACATTGATTCCTGTGACTTTTTACTATAATGTTATGTGCTGTTGGAGACCTTGTCTGGCACACTTTAGAACATTAGACATCTCACATTCCAGCCAGATTTGAATGCAATATTGTATTTGCATGTGTATGAGGTTTTAGTTTGCCAGGTTAGGAAAGACACTCATGTGAAAATATTTGCTTGTTTCAGCCAGTTTCTGTTATGCAGACATTGCACTTATATTGTTTGTGGAGTAATCTCAACTGGTGAGCTTTATTTTGTGAAACATTTTCAATTGCCTGTCTAGTTTAGACTTCAACTTTTGTTTGAGTATTTTAGAGTTGAGTTCTGACATCAACTTTCTTTTGTTTGAGTATTTTAGAGTTAAGTTATGACATCAACTTCTGTTTGAGTATTTTAGAGTTGAGTTATGACATCAA
Source organism: Oreohelix idahoensis (assembly GCA_024509875.1). Lineage (NCBI taxonomy): Eukaryota > Metazoa > Mollusca > Gastropoda > Stylommatophora > Oreohelicidae > Oreohelix > Oreohelix idahoensis. The sequence goes on along the minus strand of JAMPIV010016562.1, from coordinate 130,641 downwards.
CTTTTGTTTGAGTATTTTAGAGTTGAGTTGTGATATCAACTTTTATTTGAGTATATTAGAGTTGAGTTCTGACATCAACTTTTGTTTGAGTACTTTAGAGGTCTGACATCAACTTTTGTTTGAGAATTTTAAAGTTGAATTTTGACATCAACTTTTGTTTGAGAATTTTAAAGTTGAATTTTGACATCAACTTTTGTTTGTGTTTTTTAAGAGTCCAGCTCAGACGTACTCCAACTTTTGTTTGTGTGTTTTATGTCCTATGCATAGGTAATTTACTTTCAGGTTTGTTTTATGTATGTGGATGTATTAATTATCCTTGGCTTGTGTTATGATATTGTGTTTTCATAGTTTACTGTACATGCAAACAACACAGATCCATATTTAATGTAGCAGATGTGAAAATGTATCAGTTCTTTGTGTCTTTTAAGTTGAGATCTATTCACACTGCTGCTGTTCAAAAATGGGATGGTCATTGCAGAGTTTTTAAATTTTAAAACCACAAACACTTCAACAAACAACGTGGACACACATGGAACAACCTTTAGCTGATTGCATGAGACAGGAAGACATGGCATACGTTTGTTGGGGCTGAAGGTTGATGATGATTGCAGAGTTATTTTGTATTCTAAAGCCAGTTACAAAATATGCTTATCTAGATGTTATTTTGTATTCTAAAGCTAGGTACAAAATGTGTTTATCTAGATGTTATTTTGTAATTTAAAGCCAGGTACAACGTGCTTGTCTATATGTTATTTTGTATTCTAAAGCCAGGTACAAAATGTGTTTATCTAGATGTTATTTTGTATTCTAAAACCAGGTACAATATTTGTTTGTCTAGATGTTATTTTGTATTTTAAAGCCAGGTACAAAATTTGCTTGTCTAGATGTTATTTTGTATTTTAAAGCCAGATACAAAATTTGCTTTTCTAGATGTTTGTGTTTGTCTAGATGTTATTTTGCAAGGAAAACGTGCATGAAAAATCAGAGGCACATCTTCAATCCAACCTGCAAGTCTGGAAGGAAGAGCTGGAGAAGAGAGGGATGATCATAAGCAGCTCGAAAACAAAAACCATGGTGATATCACGAGAGGAAAGAAGACATCAGATTAAGCTGGGAGAACAGGTCCTGGAGCAGGTCAACCACTTTAAATACCTTGGAGCTGTCATAGACCGGATGGGAGGCATCAAAGAAGAGTTGGCTACCCAAAGAGCAGCAGCTGGGAGACTTTTTCAAGCCATAAATCGAGGATTCCTCTGCAAAAGAGAAGTTGGTAAGAAGACGAAGATGGCTGTATACCGCTCCACCTATGTCCCAGTCTTGACGTATGGATGCGAGTCATGGGCAATGACTACAACCCACAAAAGCCAGATCCAAACCTCAGAAATGAAGAATCTGAAGAAGGTGGTTGAAGTTACAAGAAGAGACTTGGTCTGCAACCAGACGATACGTCAAGGCCTAAAAACCCAGCTCCTGCAGATCCAGGTAGAACAGTCTTAACTACGATGGTTTTGCCATGTCTGCAGAATGGGTGAAGATCGGCTACCATGACAAGTATGGGAAATAAGAGCCAGGGATCCAGACCTCCAGGACGACCCTGAGTCTGCTGAGAAGACAACATTAGACAATATCTGATGGACCGAGGACTAGAATGAAACCAGGCCAGGAGGAAGACAGCCGATAGGATAGTATGGCGCTCTCTCTTCCAAACCTCTACACCTCATGATAGAAGAAGAATGACTAAGTAAGTAAGTTATATACTGTTTTACTAAATTGTGCGATTCTCTAGGTCTTATCTATTCTCAACACCTGGTCCACAGTATAAAGTCATTCCTATTGTATGGCTCTGAAACATGGACAATAACAACTGAAAAGTTACACTTTTATAAATGGGTGCTTGCATAGAATAGTTGAAACGCTACCACAAGGTTACAGATGTGGAACTGATGACAGAAACCAGACAAATGTCAGTGGAACAAGAGATACAAAGACGTTGATGATGGGCTGGACACACATTGAGGAAACCTTTTGATAGCATTACTAGGCAGTCCTTATCTTGGAATCCCCATGGTAAGAGAAGTATCGGTAGACTGAAAAACACAAGGAGAAGAGAACTGGAGACAGAAATGAAAATGGTGTGGAAAACATGGACAAACCTTGACCTTTGTTGAAGGTCTAAGTTCTTTGGGGAGCTCAAGGGTATTGAATGATGATGATGCTGACTAGGAACTTAGTTTGTGACATTTGACATTTTGTTGATTACTGGAGTGACATTTGACATTTTGTTGATTACTGGAGTGACATTTGACATTTTGTTGATTACTGGAGTGACATTTGACATTTTGTTGATTACTGGAGAGACATTTGACATTTTGTTGATTACTGGAGTGACATTTGACATTTTGTTGATTACTGGAGTGACATTTGACATTTTGTTGATTACTGGAGAGACATTTGACATTTTGTTGATTACTGGAGTGACATTTGACATTTTGTTGATTACTGGAGAGACATTTGACATTTTGTTGATTACGGGAGAGACATGTGACATTTTGTTGATTACTGGAGTGACATTTCACATTTTGTTGATTACTGGACAGACATTTCACATTTTGTTGATTACTGGAGTGACATTTGACATTTTGTTGATTACTGGAGAGACATTTCACATTTTGTTGATTACTGGAGTGACGTTTGACATTTTTGTTGATTACTGGAGAGACATTTCACTTTTTGTTGATTACTGGAGAGACATTTCACTTTTTGTTGATTACTGGAGAGACATTTGACATTTTGTTGATTACTGGAGAGACATTTGACATTTTGTTGATTACTGGAGAGACATTTCACATTTTGTTGATTACTGGAGAGACATTTCACATTTTGTTGATTACTGGAGTGACATTTCACATTTTGTTGATTACTGGAGAGACATTTGACATTTTGTTGATTACTGGAGAGACATTTGACATTTTGTTGATTACCGGAGTGACATTTGACATTTTGTTGATTACTGGAGAGACATTTCACATTTTGTTGATTACTGGAGAGACATTTGACATTTTGTTGATTACTGGAGAGATATTTCACATTTTGTTGATTACTGGAGAGACATTTCACATTTTGTTGATTACTGGAGAGACATTTGACATTTTGTTGATTACTGGAGAGACATTTGACATTTTGTTGATTACTGGAGAGACATTTGACATTTTGTTGATTACTGGAGAGACATTTCACATTTTGTTGATTACTGGAGAGACATTTCACATTTTGTTGATTACTGGAGAGACATTTCACATTTTGTTGATTACTGGAGACATTTCACATTTTGTTGATTACTGGAGAGACATTTCACATTTTGTTGATTAATGGAGAAACATTTCACATTTTATTGATTACTGGAGAGACATTTGACATTTTGTTGATTACTGGAGAGACATTTCACATTTTGTTGATTACTGGAGAGACATTTCACATTTTGTTGATTAATGGAGAAACATTTCACATTTTGTTGATTACTGGAGAGACATTTCACATTTTGTTGATTAATGGAGAGACATTTCACATTTTGTTGATTACTGGAGAGACATTTCACATTTTTGTTGATTACTGGAGCATACATGCCACACGCTATGGTTTACCCATAATCTGTACGGGGTGTTTGCGTTTTCAGATGTGTACGGCCCGTACAAACGTCTGTACGAATTTTTTCGCCTAATTATTAAACATACATATAAATCGATCGTCTTGTGCTACCGTAGCCGTAATTTGCGTCATTTTTAATGTTATTTGCAAGAGAGTTAGCTTCGTTTCCGATCTTTATTTAGTAATGGGAGTATCCGCATTTTTTTTCTGTGAATTTTTAAAATCGCAATCAATCGGCATCGAACACGCGGCCATTTTATAGCTCTAATTTTAATGGATTCTGACTCCGATGCAATGACAAGGAGATCTTTGTCTTTATTATAGGCTAATATCGGTTCTCAGAATATGGGTGATGGCAGAGATGGAAACGAAAGTAGAATGTCATTGCTAGTATGTATAATTTTAGGGGTTAGGATTAGGTTTATCGGAAAGGTTTAGGATTACGGCCGAATGTCACTGCTGACGAGGGCGTTTGTTGCTTTGCTACTGATGATGGGTGTAACGAAAAGATCATCATTTGATTTGTATTGGTCAAATGACTTTCATGGAGATGCAAAGGAAAAGGACTCTTCATTGTTGGTTTTTTTTTTTAAATTTAAAAAAAAAAATTTTAATTAAAAAAAATTTTTTTATCGTTTTTTTCATCTTTCCATACCTCTCTTCCTATCACATCTATCATGTACACAAACAAATTTTATATTATCAGATTCATCATTCATTTATTTCTATACAGTCCAAAAATTAGAGCAATTGACCAAAAAACTATAGAATTTACAAGTCATCCACTATAAAAAAGGGGGTGTTATGAAAAAGAATGCAACTGCAGGGCACATTTTCGGGAAAACAATGCAGCGTGCTAAAGGATAAGGTCCTATAAAACACAGGATTTCCTGGTCTGTTAGTGATAATTAAGCGCAGAAATAGACTAAATGATGACACGATCACATCATTTTTACAGTGCAAAATAAACTCAGACAAACATTGTTTGAGTTTTAAAATAAATGAAGACCGGTTTTAAAAGGCAAAGTCCCCATGCCTCTATGATGCAGCTGTAATTGAAAATTTTTTTACACAAATTAACTCTTTTGATTCGTTTTTTCTGTCTTTTTTTTGTGTGTAAAGGTTGTGGGGGTCTTTGAACAGGGTTTTTGAATTTTTTGTACAGGTTTTTCATCTCCGAAGTGTGGCATATATGCTGGAGAGACATTTATTATTTTCGTTGGTTCTAAAATTAATTTAATTTCAGCTGACCTACAACAGCTGCTTGTATATATTCATTTGAAGACAGGAGATTTTAAACTTGGTTGTACAATTTCAGGTGTTAGCCACGTACCCGATAACTCACTTCTGCAGTTCCCCAACAGGCTTGAGACTCATGAAGACTGAACAAATCAGCAACGTAAAGTTTAAGGCATTACAGCATTGTCTTGGAGCAGGCGAGCCTGTTGTAAGTTACGGGGGGGGGGGGGGGGGGGGGGGGGGGGGGGGGGGGGGGGGGGGGGGGGGGGGGGGGGGGGGGTGGGGGGGGGGGGGGGGGGTGGTGGGAGTATAAAAGCTTAAAAAATGTTTTGAATTTTTGAAATGGGCAGTTAGTAAACAAACAAGAAGACCCATCAAGGCCACAGAGCTGTGGTTTTGACAGGTCAATGCCAAGGTCACCGTGGACAGCTAACAAACAGTGTAATAAGGATGTCCTGAAGGAAGCTAATGGGCAAAGGAAACTTATTACTCACATTGTAATGAAGCAGTCCACTTCCTTTGAACAAGTTTTGAGAAGTAAGCTGAATTATATTGTGACAACAGGAACGATTTAAGGAAAATGCCACAGAATGACAATAAGAAGTGGTACTGGATAATCTGACATTGTGGGTTGGAATGAAGTCAAGAACAGAATTAGAATAGATAAACAGCACAGAGGACAGGAGGTTGTGGAGAGACATGATTGCCCATGCCACCAGGCATGATACTTGAAAAAGAATGTTATTGAGCAATAATGTTAGTGCATAGTTTGTGTTGTCACTATTTTCAGAAAATGGAAAAAACAAACAAAATCACAAATAGTAATACATCTTACTAAGAGAAAGGACAAGGAAAAACCTACGTTGCGGCCACAAGGTCTTCGTCAGGGACAGACAAACAAAAGACAGAAGGGAAAGAAAGTAATTTTCAGAAAATGCTGCTTAACAAAAGTGTTATTTAAAAAAAATATGTGTATATGCAGGATGTTTCAAAATTATATATACACACTTTGAATACACATAACTCACATAGAATTTTGCCTTTTTTGTAAGAATAGAGCAGAATAATGCAAGATACAAATGCCATTAGATTATTATAGTCAAGTTTTCTTTATAGAAGTTTGTGCTCTTCTGAAAACCCGAACAATGAGGGACCCGAGATATCAAATTAAAACTGCATGTTTCACTATTCATTTTAGTAACAATACAGAATGGCATTCAGTTCATCACTGTGAACAACGCATTCTTGCAGGTCGTTGACATTTTGAACATTTGACACTTTTAATGTGAAAATGCCATAATTCTGTTTTAACTCATAATTGAGTTATCAGTATTCAAATTGTGTACACATAATTTTGAAACACCCTGTATTTACAAGAAAATACAAGTCTGTAACCTTTGATCTGAAATCTTGAGGGCAGCTTTGTTTTGGAAGCCGGATTTTTCTGTTTGCAGATGTCACACAAAATGTGTTAGAAAATAACCCAGTCAACCAAATTAATCAGAAATTGCCCAAATTGTGATAGAAAAATAGCCCAAATTCCCAAAAATAATCAGAAATTGCTCAAATATTGATTTAAAAAAATAGTCAGAAATTGCTCAAATTCTGATAGAAAAATAGCCCAAAGTCATCCTAAATAGTCAGAAATTGCCCAAATTCTGATTAAAAAAATAGCTCAAAGTCGCCTGAAATTGTCCAAATTCTGATAGAAAAATATATCCGGCGCCCTAAATAATCAGAAATTGACCAAATTCTGATAGAAAAATAGCCCAAAGTTGCTCAAAATAGTCAGAAATTGCCCAAATTCTGATCGAAAAATAGCCCAAAGAAACTTTCTATTTTCAGAATATTTTGGTTTTCAGGTGTTCAGATAAAAGGATATAGACCTGTAGTAAAGAAAAGATTGGGGGTTGGAGTGGCTAAGAGGTATGGCGTCTGCCTTGAGTTCTAAAGGTCACCTGGTAGGATTCCCAGTAGAGAAAATATAATTTATGGACATTTTTTTTTCAGAACCAGTGGTCCTAATGATGTCATACTCCCCTCTGGTCTCCTGGGTAGTGAGAATGGATGCCTAGCCTTCTCAGATAAGGGCAAAAAATTAGGAGATCCTGTGTGCAAATTGTGCACGTTAAAAATCCTGCGGCACTTGGAAATCGTAAAGAGTAGGCCATAAGACCGCTGCCCTGGCAAAATTGAAAAACGAGAAACCTGCCATCCACAAAAATATTTATAAAATGTGTGCTTCTTATATACACATTAGGATTCTCGCCATTGCTACAGAGTTCATGCACTGTGCTGAGATCCTTCTTGTGTGATCTAAGAGAGGAGATCGGAGCACTGATGGAGTTGTCCATATACAATGAAGATAGTCCCAAAAACCAAACCAAAGATATTTTGTGCTTGTCAATTAAAAAAAAAAACTTTTATTATGCTCAGCTGCCTATGGAGCACAGGCTTCCTGTCCTGTCTACTCGAGGTCCTTTCATGTCTTCCCTACCCTTTCATGTCTTCCCTACCCTTTCATGTCTTCCCTATCCTTTCATGTCTTCCCTACCCTTTCATGTCTTCTCATACCCTTTCAATATATGACAGCTCCCTACTGAGCAGAGAACTTCACCAAAATATGCCAAACTCGAGGGGATATACAACAACAATTTTTTTCACTCACTTTCTACTTACTTTTTCAGGTAACAATTTCTTTTCTACTTCGCTGTCATATAACCATTTCTACTTCGCTGTCATATAACCATTTCTACTTCGCTGTCATATAACCATTTCTACTTTGCTGTCATATAACCATTTCTACTTCACTGTCATATAACCATTTCTACTTCTCTCATAAAATTGGCAGTTTGTCTCAGGCTTCTCTCATTCCTGGACAGTTTTTTAGTCAATGAGCTCGTGAAGGCTATACAGGTGAGCTGTCCCATAGCTGAAACTGCCACCAGGAGTGAAGTGTAACAGACTTCACCAGACTAAGTCCAGTTTTATGAGGCTGGGTGACCAAATCCCTTCCTCATTGCAATCGCCTTCCCTAAACCAAGAACAGAGTCAGGAACACATTAACAGCTGGGTAGACTGGAGAATGATGCTACCAGGTTTTAAACCCGGAGCCTGGTAACTGTGCCATGAGACAAAAGCCCTCTAATCCTTTAGCCAATCGGACGCTCTCTTATGAGATAAGCAATGATAATTTTTTCCAATAATTATACTTACTTACTTACTTAGTTGTTCCCCTTCTACCGTGAGGTGTAGAGGTTTGGAAGAGAGAGCGTCAGACTATCCTATCGGCTGTCTTCTATCCACCCCTTCATGTCCACCAAGCCCTTTCATGTCTTCCCTACCCTTTCATGTCTTCCTTACACCTTCATGTCTTCCTTACCCCTTCATGTCTTCCCTGCGCCCTCATGTCTTCCCTACCCATTCATGTCTTCCCCACCCTTTCATCTTTCATACCCATTCATGTCTTCCCTACCCTTTCATGTCTTCCCCATCCTTTCATGTCTTCCCCATCCCTTCATGTCTACCAAACCCTTTCATGTCTTCCCTACCCTTTCATGTCATCCCTACCCTTTCATGTCTTCCTTACCCCTTCATGTCTTCCCTACACCCTTATGTCGTCCCTACCCATTCATGTCTTCCCCACCCTTTCATCTTTCATACCCATTCATGTCTTCCTGACACCTTCATGTCTTCCCTACCCATTCATGTCTTCCCTACCCTTTCATGTCTTCCCTACCCTTTCATGTCTTCTCATACCCTTTCATGTCTTCCCTACCATTTCTTGTCTTCCCTACCATTTCTTGTCTTCCCTACCATTTCATGTCTTCCCTACCCTTCCATGTCTTCCTTACACATTCATGTCTTCCTTACACATTCATGTCTTCTCTACCCTTCATGTCTTCCCTACGCCCTCATGTCTTCCCTACCCATTCATGTCTTCCAGCCCTTTCATCTTTCATACCCATTCATGTCTTCCATACCCCTTCATGTCTTCCCTACCCTTTCATATCTTCCCTACCCTTTCATGTCTTCCCCTTCATGTCTACCAAGCCCATTCATGTCTTCCCTACCCTTTCATGTCATCCCTACCCTTTCATGCCTTCCTTACCCTTTCATGTCTTCTCTACCCCTTCATGTCTTCCCTACGCCCTCATGTCTTCCCTACCCATTCATGCCATCCCCACCCTTTCATCTTTCATACTCATTCATGTCTTCCCTACCCCTTTATGTCTTCCCTACCCTTTCATATCTTCCCTACCCTTTCATGTCTTCTCCACCCTTTCATGTCTACCAAGCCCTTTCATGTCTTCCCTACCCTTTCATGTCATCCCTGCCCTTGCATGTCTTCCTTACCCCTTCATGTCTTCCCTACACCCTTATGTCTTCCCTACCCATTCATGTCTTCCCTGCCATTTCATGTCTTCCCTACCCTTTCATGTCTTCTTATACCCTTTCAGGTCTTCCCTGCCATTTCATGTCTTCCCTACCCTTTCATATCATCCTTACCCTTTCATGTCTTCCTTACACATGTCTTCTCTACCCCTTCATGTCTTCCCTACGCCCTCATGTCTTCCCTACCCATTCATGTCTTCCCTGCCCTTTCATCTTCCCTACCCATTCACATCTTCCCTACCCTTTCATATCTTCCCTACCCTTTCATATCTTCCCTACCCTTTCATGTCTTCCCCACCCCTTCATGTCTTCCCTACCCTTTCATGTCATCCCTACCCTTTCATGTCTTCCTTACCCCTTCATGTCTTCTCTACCCCTTCATGTCTTCCCTACACCCTCATGTCTTCCCTACCCATTCATGTCTTCCCTACCCATTCATGTCTTCCCCACCCTTTCATGTCTTCCCCACCCTTTCATGTCTTCCCCACCCTTTCATGTCTTCCCACCCCTTCATGTCTACCAAGCCCTTTCATGTCTTCCCTACCCTTTCATGTCATCCCTACCCTTTCATGTCTTCCTTACCCCTTCATGTCTTCCCTACACCCTTATGTCTTCCCTACCCATTCATGTCTTCCCCACCCTTTCATCTTTCATACCCATTCATGTCTTCCCGACACTTTCTTATCTTCCCTACCCCTTTATGTCTTCCCTACCCTTTCATATCTTCCCTACCCTTTCATGTTTTCCCTACCCTTTCATGTTTTCCCCACCCCTTCATGTCTACCCAGCCCTTTCATGTTTTCCCTACCCCTTCATATCTACCCAGCCCTTTCATGTCATCCCCACCCCTTCATATCTGTCCCTAATTCTCCTCTCCACGTTTTCTTAGGTCTTCCTGTATTTAACCTACTTAAGAGATTCCAGAACAAGGTCCGGTTTCCTCAGTGTGTCCCCTGTCTTATACCAGCATCATCTTCATCTCACGTCTGGTTCCACTGGTGTTTGTCTGGTTCTTTTCATTACAGGTGTACCTCGCTTTATTGCGCTTTGCAGATATTGCGCTTTTTTTCAAATTATTCATGTTTATTTATTAGAACATGCTTTCTTCTTCCAATAGATGTTGGTTCTCCATCACCAAAAAGATTACGATTCGCTGAAGGCTCAGATGATGAAAATTAGCATTTGTTTTAGCAATAAAGTATTTTTAATTTGACAGTACATTGTATTTTTTAGACCTAGCACTATTGCGAACTTAATAGACATAGTGTAAACATGATTTTAGGCTTTTATATGCACTAGGAAGCCAAAAAATGGGTGTGACCCGCTTTATTGCAATATTCGCTTTATTGTGGTGGTCTGGAACCGAACCCACAATATCTCCGAGGTATACCTGTATTTCCAGATTAGTAATGTTGCCCTACCATTTCAGTCTTCTGTTTAGCACAAGCATTCATGTTTTTTTTCTCTCATTTATGAAAGTCTGTAACTTTCAGGTTATCATTTTTTTTTTGTTCTCCATGTTTCACAGCCATACAAAGAGACTGGGACTGCCTTGGTATTTGAGTAGAAGATTCGTATTTTTATGTTGGAACATGAACTATTTTGATTTCCCTATATTTTCCAATTCAATTAAAGAACCTCTAGATCTGTTATCTTACTTAAAATTAAAAGTTATAAAGATGCCTTTATTTCCTTTTTTAAAAAGCTACCATGGCATCTTCATTGTTGTTGTATTTGCAGAATCCTGAACTGATTGAAATTTGGAGGAGAGAAACAGGACTGGAAATATTTGAAGGATACGGGCAGACTGAAACTGTACGTGTAGTTAAATAAAATATATTCACTTTTTATTTTTGGAAAATGAGATAAAGAAATTATTGTTACCTTACAATATGAGCGAAAGAAATTATTATTGCCTGGTATAATTATTACAACCCACAAAAGCCAGATCTAAACCTCAGAAATGAGGTATCTGAGGAAGGTGGTTGAAGTAACAAGAAGAGACATGGTCCGCAACCAGACGATACGTCAAGGCCTAAAATGCCACCCCCTGCAGACCCATGTAGAACAGTCCCAGCTAAGATGGTTTGGCCTTGTCTGCAGAATGGGAGAAGATCGGCTATCACGACAAGCATGGGAAACAAAGAGCCAGGGATCCAGACCCCAAGGACGACCCAGAGTCCGCTGGGAGGACAACATTAGACAATCTTTGAAGGACCGAGGACTAGAATGGAACCAGGCCAGGAAGAAGACAGCCGATAGGATAGTCTGACGCTCTCTCTTCCAAACCTCTACACCTCACGGTAGAAGGGGAACAACTAAGTAAGTAAGTAAGTATAATTATTGGAAAAAATTATCATTGCTTATCTCAAAAGAGAGCGTCCGATTGGCTAAAGGATTAGAGGGCTTTTGTCTCATGGCACAGTTACCAGGCTCCGGGTTTAAAACCTGGTAGCATCATTCTCCAGTCTACCCAGCTGTTAATGTGTTCCTGACTCTGTTCTTGGTTTAGGGAAGGCGATTGCAATGAGGAAGGGATTTGGTCACCCAGCCTCATAAAACTGGACTTAGTCTGGTGAAGTCTGTTACACTTCACTCCTGGTGGCAGTTTCAGCTATGGGACAGCTCACCTGTATAGCCTTCACGAGCTCATTGACTAAAAAACTGTCCAGGAATGAGAGAAGCCTGAGACAAACTGCCAATTTTATGAGAGAAGTAGAAATGGTTATATGACAGTGAAGTAGAAATGGTTATATGACAGCAAAGTAGAAATGGTTATATGACAGCGAAGTAGAAATGGTTATATGACAGCGAAGTAGAAATGGTTATATGACAGCGAAGTAGAAAAGAAATTGTTACCTGAAAAAGTAAGTAGAAAGTGAGTGAAAAAAATTGTTGTTGTATATCCCCTCGAGTTTGGCATATTTTGGTGAAGTTCTCTGCTCAGTAGAGCTGTCATATATTGATAGTGTTGGTGTGGGTGATGCCTTCTCATAAAATGAAAATGGATTTGTTATTTCATAGTTAAAGAATACCATTGTGACAGCAAAAGAAATTTGCCCTCTGCCTGAATAATACTGCTTTTATTGAGTCGTTATTAGTCTCTGACTTTGTTAATTTTACTAACCAACAGGGAAAACATTATCAGGGTGATAGATTTATCCTTTTCATAAACATGGACAAAATTAATGAATGTAACCAGCATATGCGCTGAGGTCACAACTGTGACAATGATTTTGATAATACCTTTTCCATGAGAAATACACGTGACAATCATAAAATAATAAACAGTAATTTATCTAAAAAATTTTTTTTTTTATCTTTAGGTTTCATGTAATATTATGTTTCTGTGTTTCTCATTTCACACATTATAATTTCACACATTCTCATTTCACACATTCTCATTTCGGACATTCTCATTTCACACATTCTCATTTCGGACATTCTCATTTCACACATTCTCATTTCAGACAGTACACAATTCTGAAAACTTTATACTGTCAGTCCCATATTCCAGGACATAATGTATGCATTTGTGTGGTGTAGTGTAGGAAGGATAAGAAACTTACAGTAGTAGAAACAATAGATTTAAATTAAATGAAGTTTTGCCTGGATCACCCAGAGGAAGATTTTGCTCAAGAAATCTTGTTGGGTTTCTCCAACGGCTGAAGGGAGACAAAGAGTGTAAATTCTCCTAACTAGACAAGGTCTGTAAAAGTTTGTAAGGAGATATTTGGTTTCTCGCTACCGTAGTCCCCTTCTCAGTTATCTATTATTATCCTTAATTACTACTGGGATTATATGTTATATTTTACGATTTTCTGCTTGTTTTAAGAACTTCTTTTCACCCAGTCTGAGGTGAAGACATAGAAAGCATCGCCACTTGTGCGATCGGCAGCTTTGTTTTCTCAGGTTGCTGAATTTATATCTAATGCTTTCATGTCTCTTTTGCGCACATATTTGAACCTCAGTTGCGGTCAGCTAGTTGTTTTTGCCATCTGCTACTTGTCCGTAGAAAATATCTTTGGGGATGCAACCATCTTCCTTGCGTCAGAGATGGCCAAGCTATCATTGTCTGTGCTAAGCAGTGTATACATGCTTTGAAGGCTAGCGCATGGCAGCATCTCGACATTGGTGTCTTTGTCCTTCCACAAAATACCAGGGATTTGTTGTAGATACCATAGACAACAGTATTAAGCCTCCTTTCTTGCTTACCATAGGTTGTCCATGTCTCACCGCCATATAAAAGTGTGCTGGTGATGCAGGCATCGTATAACATAGCTTTGGTCTTCATTGTGAGTTTGGAGTTTCCCCAATCACATGTTGTGAGGCAGGCAAAGATGGTTGCAACACCTTTATAGTAGTAGAAATGCAAACACTGACCAAAAATGTATCTTTCAGACATTGGTTTGTTGTCGGTCTCCGAGGATTCCATATAAGGCTGGCTCTATGGGGAAAGCTGCTCCTGGTATAAACTTGCAGACTGTGGATGATGATGGAAATGTTTTAGAACCTGGTGCTGAGGGCAATCTGGCAATCAAGATAACACCTTTTCGGCCTTTAGGTCTATTTGCCAAATACTTGGTAAGTTAAATGTTCATTGCCCTAAATAACCAAAGACAGTTGTGTTCTATTTGTAAAATATAGTCTATGTAAAGTGTGGAGATGCTAAAATATTGCATTGCATGGGTGTGAAGTTCAGGGTTCATGCGTATCCAAGATCTTGAATCACCTCCACGCTGTGCATCCTTGACACAGGGAACCTCAGAGTTCTTGCGTTGACTGGTTAGCGCTCAGGAATTGATTAGCCACAACAGTGTGACCCAACACCATGATATCCACTGTGGTGCAACATGTTTGACAACCCAGCATTCCACACTAAGCTAGGGGGATTAACTTGACTCCAGCAGGGGGGATTAACTTTACTCCAGACTTAACTGTAATTAATTAATTTTATTTGTTCATGGCACTTTTATATGTGATATAATAATTAGATTTATAACTCAGTTTTATGTTTGCTTCAAGGTGAGAAAATATTAATTTAAAAATAAATGAGTAACTCTTAGTTGCTAGCCTCAAGGTGGGATAAAGTGATTTTAATAATACGAGGGTGAGTCAAGTGAAAACCGGAAATATGTTATAACAATAAGAATAATCATGCCATTATATTGTAACTTGCCAATATTGTTGTCCTGGATGTCTCGAGTGTCATGCACGAGCCATTGCGGTGATGATGCATAAGGTGACGTCATAATGACATTTTAAAGATGGCCGCCCTGCTAGTGGAATGCACCAAACAGCAGCAGCGTTCTGTTATTCAATTTTTGATCAGCGAAGGGGTGAAACCAATAGAAATTCATCGGCGAATGAAGCTCAAGTACGGTGAGGCATGCATGTCAAGGTCGCAGGTGTATGAATGGTGTACAAAGTTCAAAAACGGCGTGATTTCTGTGACAGATTGTTCACGACTGGGTCAGGCACACAGAGTAGTGACTCCAGAATCGATAGCAACCGTTGAACGACTCGTACAGGGAAACCGCCGATTGACTGTGGATGATATTGCCACACATCTTGACATCAGTCACGGTTCAGCACACCACATCATCTCTGATGTGCTACAGTACCACAAAGTGTCTGCGAGGTGGGTGCCACGGCAGCTTACTCCAGAATTGAAACAACGACGCTGTACCTCTTCATCAGACCTGAAAGTTTTTCCTCCCAATGCCTCTTTGAGTCGTCCAAACAGGTGGAAATCACTTGGGGCTAGGTCTGGCAAGTATGGGGGATGTGGGAGACACTGAAAGTGCAGGGCCTCGATGGTTTCAGTCGTTGCATGGGCTGTATGGGGTCGAGCATTGTCATGTTGCAAAAGGACACCTTTACTCAAAAGTCCACGTCGTTTGGATTTGATTGCGGGTCGAAGATGATACCTGAGAAGCTCTGTATACGTGGCACTGGTGACAGTGTTGCCCCTTGGCATGTAGTGCTCTAAAATAACACCTCGTTCATCCCAAAAGAGAGTCAGCATTACCTTCCCTGCAGATGGCTGCGTGCGGAACTTTTTCGGCGAGGAGGGATGGCGCCATTCCTTGCTCGCTCGCTTTGTTTCAGGTTCATGGTAGTGAACCCAAGTTTCGTCACCAGTAACAATTCTTGTTAGGAAACCACCACCTTCTGTTTCGAATCGCCGCAAAGGTTCTTGACAAGTATCAATGCATCGTTGTTTCAATTCTGGAGTAAGCTGCCGTGACACCCACCTTGCAGACACTTTGTGGTACTGTAGCACATCAGAGATGCATGTGGTGTGCTTTTTTTTTTTTTCGTACGCCCGCTAATACTCGAGGCGAAATCTCAGGTTATTTTTAATGTCTAACCTGACATTGATTTTTACGTGAGTATCCTATTTTCTTGTACAGAGACAAGTGTCCCTTGCCATTCAGGCAGATACTCGCCGTTTTCGGAGGTACCCATTAGAGCTGGGTTGGCTCAGGAGCCGCCAGTCCCTGGTCGACGACACTCTTTCAAATGTCCTCGCCAGGTCTCGAGTTAATCCAGTCCAAATCCCGGTCGACGAAAAATCCTCAAATGCCGTCGCCCGGGTTTGATCCTGAATCACCCGGTCGCCAGAGCGGTGTTGTAACCACTACGCTAGCGCGGCTCCTTATGTGGTGTGCTGAACCGTGACTGATGTCAAGATGTGTGGCAATATTATCCACAGTCAATCAGCAGTTTCCCTGTACGAGTCGTTCAACGGTTGCTATCGATTCTGGAGTCACTACTTTGTGTGCCTGACCCGGTCGTGAACAATTTGTCACAGAAATCACGCCGTTTTTGAATTTTGTACACCATTCATACACCTGCGACCTTGACATGCATGCATCACCGTACTTGAGCTTCATTCGCCGATGAATTTCTATTGGTTTCACCCCTTCGCTGATCAAAAATTGAATAACAGAACGCTGCTGCTGTTTGGTGCATTCCACTAGCGGGGTGGCCATCTTTAAAATGTCATTATGATGTCACCTTATGTGTTATCACCGCGATGGCACGTGCATGACACTCGAGACATCCAGGACAACAATATTGGCAAGTTACAATATAATGGCATGATTATTCTTATTGTTATAACATATTTCCGGTTTTCACTTGACTCACCCTCGTATATGGGATCTGTAACTCTCGGTTTTATATGTTAGACTCGAGGTGGAATAATAGGGATTTGAATAATAAATAGGATCAGTAACTCTCAGTTTTATACTAGTCTGAAGGTGGGATCATGGTGATTTTAATAATAAATGAGATCTCTAACTCTCAGTTGTATTTTAGCCTCAAGGTGGGATAATGGTGATTGTACTTTTATGATTGAGGGATTTATATGTGTATGATGAGGCAGCTCTCACTGTTGCTTTCCAGAATGATCCAGTCCGCACAGCGCAGTCGTTTCTTGGAGATTATTACCTGACAGGTGATCGTGGTTACATTGATGAAGAGGGTTACATCTATTTTGTAGGTCGTGCAGATGATGTCATCAGTTCAGCAGGGTCAGTCAGTGTATTTACCATCATCATCTACTTTGTAACTCCTAATAGAGCACAGATGACCCCCCCCCCCCCCCCACCCCCTGAGGAAGCCTATGCCAGAACACAAACTTTTGTAGTTGTGGTTTCTGTAGCAACTTTGTTTTACAGGATGAGGTTGCCAGCCTCTTGTACAACCTCATATTAGTCACCTTTTTATGACATATTAGTATTATATATTCACTGTGTTGCTATCCTGATATTATCCAGCTATCATCATGCCTGTCAACCTCCTGACATGAAAACCTATACATCGGACCAGTAAAAACTTTGGTTGACATAAAGAGACGATATCAGATTACCAAAAAGCCAGGAAAGAACTGACCGACAATGTCGACCAGAAATTCAACACCATCTCAACAATATACAAGGAAAGCAGCAAGTCATGCTTGGGATTCCAGGAAAGAAAGAGCCAAGACTGGATAACACCAGAAACGCTAAACACCATAGCGAAGAGAAAGGAAATGAAAAGAAAGAAAACAGAAGCTAAGTCTCTCAGGTTAAAGGCAATATATGGTGAACAGTACAGTCAGCTGGACAAGGAAGTAAAACGTCAAACCCATGCTAACAAAAGGACATTTCTGGATGACCTTGCAAGACAGGCAGAAGAGGCAGCACTGAGAAATGAACAAAGCACAGTTTATAAAATAACTAAAACTATCAGTGGAAAACGAGGTGCAAACAACATAATGTTAGTAAGAGACAAGCAAGGAAATGTCATCACCACAGCACAGGGGCAGGAAACAAGATGGGCAGAGCATTTCAGAGAAACACTGAATAAGGAACCACCAGAGGCTCAGCTGAATGTTCCTGAGGCTGAAAGTGACTTAGATGTAAATACAGACATCCCACGAAAAGAAGAAATCATCACAGCTATCAAAGGGTTAAAAAATGGAAAAGCGCCTGGTCACGACACCCTAAATGCTGAGTTACTCAAGACAGACCCTGAACTAGCAGCAGAACTATTAGAACCACTATTTGCACAGGTCTGGGAAACTGAGACAACGCCAACAGAGTGGAGTAGAGGAATAATTGTCAAATTGCCCAAGAAGGGCGACCTTGCAGACTGCAACGGCTGGAGAGGAGTTGCTCTCCTCTCGGTTCCCAGCAAGGTGCTTGGCAGGATGGTCGTCCAGGGGGTTTCAGGGGCAGTTGACCGTAGGCTGAGGAGGGAGCAGGCGGGCTTTGGAGGGAACAGAGGATGTGCGGATCATATGTTCACCCTCGGGAACATTGTGGAGCAGTGCTCAGAGACAGCTGTACGTTGACTTTGTTGATTTTGAAGAGGCTTTCGACAGCATGCGTGGGGACAGCCTGTGGAAAGTGCTGAGGGCTTATGGAGTTATCGGCCTCGTTGTTTCCATTGTGGAAAGCCTATATTCTAACTTTGTGTGCAGTGTGGGATTGAGTAATGTAGCTTTCGGGGTAAAGGCAGGGGTATGACGGGGATGCCCCTTGTCAACAACATTGTTTTTGACAGCCATAGATTGGGTGGTGCGCCAGACAACGGTGGGCAGTCCAAGAGGAATTGGATGGACAGCATTTTCTACACTGGAGGTCCTAGGGTGTGCAGATGATGTTGCACTGCTCGCGCGTTCACATCAACACATTCAAGACAAAACCGATAGACTGAATAAGTATGGCCAGCAGGTTGGCCTGGACATCGGTCTGTAGAAGACGGGGGTCATGACGCTAAATGTGGGCAGTCCTGAGCCAATGACAGTGGGGAGCCGGAGGTTGGAACAGACGGACACATTTGCTTACCTGGGGTGCATGGTGGCACCTGACGGGGGAACGGGCAGGGACATTAGCGACAGAGTGGATAGAGCGAGGGCAGCCTTTGCTGTTCTCAGCGGCATTTGGGAGTCTTCCCAGTGCAGCACGTACACTGGGTTGGGACTGTATGAGAGCTGTGTGCTTCTCTATGGTGCGGAATGTTGGAGAGTGGCAGAGAGGGAGGTGTTGAAACTGTCCTCCTTCCACACAATCTGCATAGGGGGAAATTCTCGGAGTCTTTTGGCCGAATGCCATCAGCAACCGGGGGCTGCTTTTTCGGGGTAACCGGGAGGACGTGCACGCCATCATAGCTGGCGGACGCTGGAGTTGGGTTGGCCACATCCTCGGGGGGGGGGAACCCTGGTACCATCACGGGAGCAGCTGTGCTGTGGACCCCCGGGGCAGGGCAAAAGAGAGGCCGACCGAAGACAACTTGGCGGAGACCTGTGGAGGCCGAGATGCAAGGAATGAACCAGAGTTGGGGCACTGTACGAAGGATGGCCGCCGACCGAGCAAGGTGGAATCAATTTGTTGCTGCCCCACAGGACGCCACCAGGCGTGATGGCTGCTGACTGCTTTGACGGTTGGCGGTTATGGATCAAAAAAGAAGAAGTAAAAACTTGCAGAAACCAGTACAAACACTTAAAAAACCTTACGCAATATGGTTTTTAAGTGATAAATACATATATGAATTAATTAACATTTGAAATAGTGCGATATTAAAGCATACTAATAAAGTCTCATACTTTTCTTCATGTGTATTAGAATTGCTGTGAGTGGAAATAATTTACAATGTGTTTTATATCCCTTAAAGTTATTACAGCATTTGTAACATGGTGATGTTTGTGTTAGTTTTGTAAAATGCACCAGAAAATCAATAACTTTATAACAGATGTCAGATTATAACTACAACTGTGGTGATGATATACATAGGTCCTATATATAATAATGTAATAAACATGAAGATAAAACACTGCCATGTTTAAAAGCAAAAATATCCTAGAAGTTGTAAATTGATGTGCTCTGAGACTGCACAGCACTACTATTATTTCAATTAATAAAATAATATTTATTTCGCTAGTCTTTAAATTAAGGAATTAATTCCTTGCATAACATACTGTTTTTACTATCATGACCTCTGACCCTGTCTACGAGATTTCATTTCTTTGAATTAGGCTCAACCATTATTTGATGGATGAGTTATTTTAACTCTTTAAGTCCCAATCGACTTTATAAAGGCTCAGGGGTTAGACGCGCTTGGCCCAATCGACTTTAAAAAGCCTTTAGTATATGTGCCTCTGTTTGAGACTGTTTCTAATTATAACTACCCACAAAGTCATTTCCGACTGCAAGTACATTCTTTTAAATACCGCACGTGTTTAAGAGTGAACGTGTTTCTGTTTTGAGATATTTTAGGTTTTTTTAAGCGCGTATCCTCCATTTTACCTTGAATAACTAATCTTTTTTTTTTAAGCGCATATCCTCCATTTTACCTTGAATAACTAATCTTTTTTCAATGAAAGTTTTTATACTTGTAGCACAAGAGTAAAGTACATCCAATTACCTTCAGTTTCATATACAACAACAAAGTTATTTATGCATATGAACATTTTAGAAAATTATTTCCAAACAACAACAATAAAAACGCACTGGGGTGGCCATTTTTGCTTGGGCCAAACCCACTTTTTTGCTTGGGACTGAAAGAGTTAAATAGGCCTAATGATCATAGGAGGTGGAAAAACCTAACACAAAATTACAAAATTATTTTTAAAAGTTCGTACACCAGCAATAATAGATCTCCGTTTTATTGAAAATAAAAAAAAATAAAGCTACGAATCTTGACTTCTGATATAACGTACTGCATGGATTTACAGTTGAAATGAAGGAAAGTTGGCCAATTGTTTGATAGAGCTTTAAAAAGAATTCAGAAACGCAGTTAAAAGGGATAAGAGTTAGGTTTAGGAATCCTAAACCTAACCGTAATCCTAACCCTATCAACATCGGCGGCTTATTTGTATGACATCTAAGAACACGATCTACTGTCCCTCATGTTAGCCGGATTGACTCTAGAAACAAAAAAGCTTAGGGCTATGCAAACAATTTTTTTTTCTAGTTGTGTACATAAAATATTATTGTATCGGACATTAATTTATCAATAACAAATAAAAGGGCAAGATAGAACTGGAAAGATTAAGAGAGCGATAAAAAAGTGCAACATAGCAAAACAACAGCAATATTTAACCACATTATAGGTGCAATATCAAATGCTTAGCTTTTTTTAAATTAGCGTTTAGGGGGTTGTCTTAGGCATTGTTGATAACAGATAACTTTAAAAATACATCTTGTCACGCTGAAATCCCAAAATGTTCAAACTTACTGCCAAATTCTTGGGTAAAAAAGGATTTGATTGGTTGCTGGGAGAGACCTTGTTTTAAAAACAAATGCTGAGAAATCCCGGGATTTAAAAAAAAATGGTTAAAAAAAACCTGGGTTAGAAAATATTATTAGATTTATTATTTTTTTTTTTTTAAATTAGCACATTTTGTTTTTCAATTTTTTGTTGTTGTTGTAGAGAAAATCTGTACAACGACCGATGTACGGCCATACACTGGTAAAAGTATCAAAAAACATACAGTGTACGGCAAAAACATACAACTTGACAGGTATGTCTCATGTCAATCTCAGCTACCGATAATGATAATGGTGGAAACAGCAGCAATAATTGTAACTAATTCTTTCATATTCAAAAGTCATGAGTTAATTACATCGTAATCATTTTCCTAACCGCTCCTTTTCACAATGATTATAACAGAAAATGGGAGCCGCGGTAGCATAGTGGTTAGTGCACTGGCTTCCTAGCGCAGTGGTCTATGGTTCGATCCCCAGATGAGGTGGGAATTTTTTAGGCCACAAATGGCTCCTGGGTCGACCCAGCCCAAAATGGGTACCAGAGCAACTCTGGGAAGGTTAAGGTGGCCGGCGTGATGCCAACCACATCACCCCTAGTGTGCCGACGGTCAAGATAATATGGGCCTAACACCATATTCCCAATATGCCTCAATGGGCGTGTAACGGGTTCCTTTACCTTTACCTTTTATAACAGAAAATAAATTATTGATCAGTTTTTTGTATTTTAACAGTCGATGTTTTGTCATTGTTACGTGTATGTTTGGTTTAATACGCCCTCATTACACTTTTTCTTATATTTATAGTCTAAGGGACGTTACTGTTGCGTGATAAATTCTCGCAACATCGTTTTATTTCAATATCTGTTTTATAACGCAAGGGCAACAACTGCTTGAAATTTATAGCCACTTTTCTCGGTAAGCATTTGTCTTCTCGCGTTGGTATCGAATGCAGTTAAGTTTGAGCTGTGGTCATTTTGCGCTGGACTGCGCATGACTTGTCTTGCTTGTTGGTCGATCGGTTTCCGCCCACGACTAGTGGGGTGAGCGATTTGGAATGGCGAAAGAGATGCCTCGTTGAAGAGGGGATCTCCGCTATTTTTTGTTCTGTCAGGGATGTGTAGTCCTCTTATGGATATTTCGTTTATTCGGGATAATACCTCTAGTGTATTTGCACATGCCGGGAGGCGTGATATTTCTGTGTATTTCATGAAAGCAAGGTAAATTGACTTTTTCATTAACTCTATCGATTTTGGGTCGTGAGCGATTCGATTCATAGCCTGTCTTCGAAAGTCGTCGTCACGAGATGTTTTTTTCCCAGCTCACATGTCGCTGCATTGTACTGCATCGGTTGATGCAGGTACCAAGGACCATTACTTGCTACTTTGTTAAATGAACTAGGTTTGAAAAACCTTTATTATCTAGAGGATATTTTTGAGGACATTATTTATACTTCGGCAGACGTGTCTGTCTTGCTGAAGTCAAACTAAGGAGAGTGAACTGATCTCATACATCTGGTTATCTCCTGGCTGTTATAGAAAGGGATGGAGTTTTTCACCTGACTACATTTACAGCACTTTGAAATATAACATGCATCTGACTCATCATTGTAATGCTGTCTACCGTCTATTGCTGTATTGAATGTTGCTGTGATAATGACTGTTTGATGTGTCTACATATTCGCGTAACCATTTTGTCACTGTGGCGTCCACAATAAATAAT
This sequence comes from Oreohelix idahoensis, assembly GCA_024509875.1. Taxonomy (NCBI): domain Eukaryota; kingdom Metazoa; phylum Mollusca; class Gastropoda; order Stylommatophora; family Oreohelicidae; genus Oreohelix; species Oreohelix idahoensis. The sequence goes on along the minus strand of JAMPIV010016562.1, from coordinate 107,882 downwards.
GAAGAAAAACGTCAACGGCTGTTTCAAGAATCATTGACTTTATACGTCGTGAGTTTACTGACGTCCTATGTGGATTGCCCTGTTATTTTTGTATGAACATTGTTTTTGACTGAACACATCTGCACACTACACAAAACCAGACATGCGGATACCATCCATCATCATATGGCATCACGCATCATTTGGTGGCCAGTGTGGGGATACTGACAGGTAAAGCTCTAAGTATATTAAATATGGTGGATGAACCTGACAAGAACAATTATGAGGTTGTCAGGGCCGCTTTGTTAAAGAAATATCAGCTTAATGAAGACGGCTATCGTCTACAATTTAAAAACATGTTACCTGAAAATGGAGTTGAATTCTCCGAGTTTATTGCAAGAATACGCATTACTTTCTCACGATGGGTTGAACTATCTAAGACGGAAAAAACTTATGAAGGACTTATGGACTTAATACTTTGAGACAAAGTCATGTCGTCTGTCAATGAGTCTTTCCTTGCTTTCCTTCATGAACGTAAACCTAAAACAATAAAAGAAATGGAAGATTTCTGTTGCCAATACGTAACTGCGCACCCACACATAACCATGGGTAACTCTAAGGTGAAAGAAGGTTTACCAGTTGCTTCGGCAGCTCCGTATGGCCAAAACTTTGCTCGTAGATCCCAACAAAATTTTGATAGAAAGGGCAGCGGTAATTTCTGTCAAAATCATGGAAACAAATTTCATGGTGATTCTTCTTCGAAGAATTGGAGACAACCTGATAGTGGTCGTTACTATCACCCTAATAATTATAGGCATTTCAAAAGAGGATATGGTAATAGAGGATATTCCTGCCGAAGACCTCAGAACCAAACAAATAGATGTTCGCATCAATGTGAACATGATAGTAATCGTGGAAACTGGAATTCGAACCAGGATAACAATTACAATAGAGACAATAATAACTGCAGAGATAATAATAACTCTGATAACTTCAGAGGTAATAATAGTCGGGGTAGATCTCAACACAAAAAAAAGAGATATCAGCAGGCTAATGCTGTACAACAGGAAACTGAGGGAGCCTGTAATCATGTTGTTGATAGTAAAAACTTCGACGCTGTCACTGGTTCTGCTTTTGACTTTGAGAGAGCAAACAAATGCCCCCAATGCAGTACTTTATTCGAACCGGGTACCATAACTACTTTGAGTTGTGGTCACCCACTTCCCGCTCTTCCTGCTGCTGTTGCGCATGACGGGAGGGGTTCTTTAATTCTACATAAGGGTCTTGTTAATGATACTCCGGTCTCACTACTTTTCGATTCCGGATGCGCCACTATTGGTGTTAGACAATCGCTTGTAGATCCATCTTGTGCTACAGGAAGGGTTATTAAATGTGTCACATTTGGCGGCACTCTAGAAAAATATCCTACTGCTGTAATTCGCATTGCCACTCCTTTCTTTACTGGAGATGTGCATGCTTGTCTCTTACCTAAACCTATTGCGGACCTTATTATTGGTCGTATTCACGGAGTTAGGGAGTGTACCCCACAGCAGATTGCTGCTTGGGAAGATAATAACATGCAGCTACAGATGCAGTAGTTACAAGAGCACAAGCTCTACAAACACCCGAAACTTCACTGAATAGTGATAATGAAGTTGATAGCCAAGATAGTCCACTTAGTTCATCACTACCGTGACTCTTTCTTAAAAATTGCAAGAAGAAGATCCTTCTTTAAAAAAAGTTCATCGTTTCTTAGCGGAAGACAGGTGATCCGAAATCAGAACATAAAAATAGAAAATCTTGGATTGCAATGAGAAACGGCGTACTTGTACGTATGGATACTAAGAATTCGACTACGGTCGGCACCATTCGCAAATCTTCCTTGTTCCCCAAGTAGCATAGAGAGTGCAAATATTGCAAACCATGCCATGACTCGGCAATGTGATGGACATAAGGGTTTTTCCCGTACGAAAGTCGTAGAGTCCTTGTGCGGCTTTCTATTGGCCCTGTTTTTTTTCAATAAGGGTGACATTCCGTTGTTATTTACTGCCGAATCCCATGCAAGGTATGTCAGGAAGGTTCAAATCTAGAGGACCACGACATGCTGCGCCTATCCAGGCTGCTGACATTCCTATTCGGCCGTTTCAGAAAATGGCCATAGATATTATTGGCCCTTTTAAGGTCAAGTCGGCCAGAGGACATCAGTTTCTCCTTACATGTGTCGATATGTGCACACGTTGGCCAGAGGCTATTCCTCTTAAGAGCATATCTACTACAGATATCGCAGATGCTCTTTGGTTGATATTTTCTCGCTTGGGGTTCCCCAGAGAAATATTGTCAGACCATGGCACTCAACTCATATCTGACACTATGTCACAGGTAATGTCTACCTTACATATTGAACGATCTCTCAGTAGTATCTACCATCCTATGTCTAATGGGTTAGTTGAGCGTCTGAATAGAACGCTCAGGACTTTGCTTGGTAAGATAACTGAAGATCATCCTCAAGATTGGGACAGGGTTTTACCCGCGGCTCTCTTTGCCTATAGAGAAGTCCCTAATGAACACACAGGATTTTCTCCCTTCGAACTTGTCTTTGGCTCGCGTCCACGCGGCCCTATGTCTTTATTACACGATCTCATCACTGCCGATGATATTAGCGATGAAACTCAATCCTCATATGAGTATGTCATTGCTCTTAGACAAAAGATCATTGAGGCATGTAAGCTAGCAAAAAAATTGCTTCATCAGAAATTGCTAAAGAGAAGGCAAGGCAGTTTCGCCATTAAAAAGAATAGATGTCTGCGACAACTTTGTCCAGGTGACAAAGCATTCGTCCTACTCCCCAGTAGGGAAAATAGACTTCTTATTGCATGGAAAGGTCCGTATGCAATAGTCTCTCGGATTTCCGATGTTGACTATGTGGTCGATATTGATGGAAAGCCATTAAAACTTTTCCAACATAAAAATGCTTTCGGAATTACGACGAAACGTTCGGACCTATTTTGCTTGCCTATTTTCCCAGGCAAACGGAATGATGCCTTCCTGCCAACCTTCACGGTCCATTATTCCCATCCCTGTCAGGTCATTTCAGGATGAGGGAAACTACTTTCTCTGATGTCAACCTTCACCTTCCAGTGGTTTCCATTACATTCCACGGACTCCTTGGAAAAACGTTTCTGTTTCTACTAATCTTTCTGGTGACGAACATCGACAAGTCTCGTCGATGTTACAAACCTTTCAGGATGTGCTCACTCACATTCCTGGACACACAGATGTCATAGAACATGACATAATTCTTACCGGACAATAAATCCCAATTAGTGTTTAAGGCCGTATATTCCTATTCATATACACTTTCAGTCGCAAGTGAGTGGAAAATGAATTGGATGAAATGATTACCAATTAAATATAATTGAACCATCTACTTTCACCATAAATTTCTTCTTCCATGGTTTATTGTCCTAAAGAAGGGATACAGAACACTACGAATTTGCCGTTGATATCCGCAAATTGAAATCAGGTTCAAACAAGTTCGACGCTGAACGATGATGCCTTTATGTTATGAAAGAACTACTGTATATATTAGACTTTCTAATTCTCTATGATTCTTCCACTAAACTTGACTTGTTCTAAAGTGTTATTGGCAATGTGCCTTTAGCAGAGCATGGCCAAACCTCCTTACTGCTTTTTCTCCACCTATGGGTCGGTGTTCCTTCAATGTAAAGTTAGGCCGTTTGGTTTCATCAGAACGCCCCTACAGCCCACTATCGTTCGTCATGACTGCGTCGAAATTCTGTAACATCGTTTCGGATGTCATCGCATACTTTAGATGACATCTTGTCCTCTTCCAGGTGATACCTGGTAAGATCACTATTTGAAGGGTTTATATGACAATACTGTCCACTCTAAACGTGAGAATAATTTAGACAGCAAAACCTTCTAAAGCTTTTGTTGGTTTTGGTGAATGGAAATCTTCTTTCCTGGGTCATCGTGTTGGTCATCGGTCTCTTTGGAAGTACCCAGAAGACCACTCAATACCTTACGAAAATACTGAACATCTCTGTTCCTAAAAAACGAAAGAAACAAGTTAGGAGTCTCCTTATGGTTTAAATTCAATTTTATGGTATAATGCATTTCATATTTATCTTCGAAATCATTGGCACCATCTAACAAAACATTTGTTTGAAGAAAGTGTTTGCCTCAATCTGGTCCGTTGGTCTGAAGAATGCCAATCTTCACTAGACCAAATCAAGAATATCTTTTCTTCTCCTCCCATCTTAAGATTACCTACTCTTGATAGGACTTTTGTTCTTCGGAGTGATGCTTCATCCACTGGGATTGGAGCAGCACTGATGCAAGAATATGCAAATACTCTGCATCCTGTTATGTACATTTCTAGAAAACTAAATGCGGCAGAGAGGAACTACTCGGTTTTAGACCGTGAGTTGTTAGCGATGGTTTGGTCAATTCTAAAGCTACAAAGATTCCTCCTGGGCGCACATTTCATTCTAGAGACTGATCAGAAAGCTCTTACAGCTATTCAGACTAAGAATTTGAAGAGTTCGAGATCCACTCGATATGCTATAGCTCTTCAACCTTTTCACTTCACGGTACGAGCTATCCGTGGTGCGGATAATGTGATGGCTGACATTTTGTCTAGATGCCCACATGACTCCAACTAATACTTCTGTCCTATATTTCCATATATTACAGAGTCATAACACACCTATATTTCTACAATAGATTAGCACATCTGTACTCACTTTATATGTACACACTATCGTGCTTTGTTGTCATCTTCTTCTGTTCGCTTTTTAAGATGATAGAGGAGGACTGAGTAGTTAATATAAGGGCCGTTAGTTTACTAAACAGCCACAATTATTAATAATGTATTGTACCTTATGAAGCATATTAGTTATTAATTAGCATTATATTGCTTGTACTTTCTCAGAATGTCATTGTTGAGCTGAGGACTTACCTTACTAGTTTCAAGCATGACGAGTTCTAGATTGTGTACTTACCCTCGGAATACCAGAGCATATGTCCTGGATCGTCATGTAGTTTAACTTTACTATGTACTTATGTCATTACATGTCAAAGATGTACTATTTAAATTTTCCTATCAGATTTGTACATCCATTTTTAAAGACAATATTAGAGTACAAATATGCATATTTAAATGTTGAAAAATAACATAAATTATGTAGAACTTGCATACGTATATTGTGTGTTGTTACATGCTAACATGAAACATGTTGTTTGGAATGAACACCTCCCGACGGATAGTAATATTTTTTAGACATATTGATTTTTTGTTTGAGGTAATCAATCACCATATCGTATATTGTGTTTAGCCTCATGTTTAACGAGAAATTGTGTTGGTGAATTGATCCAGGCGATGTGAATATTTTTTGAGACGGGCCTATTTATTATTCTTTGGGTATATCCTAACCAAAAAACTCTAAAATTAGCCTATTGTATATTTTTGCAATTTCTAGGTTAATGTTCAGCGAACATAATTCGTACATCCGTTTTGAGCCGTGTTTATAACGCAATGCTATTTGATATTTAAAAAAAGGCAAAACAAATATGCTTGGACATTTTTTTAATTCTCGGGATGAGAGGAGGGTGTGTGCCCCCCAGGTTATGTTGCGTTGATAAATTCTCGCAACATCGTTTTTTTTACCAATATCTAATTTCTTAGTTATTATCATAACGCAAGGGCAACAACTGCTTGAAATTTATAGTCACTTTTCTCGGTAAGCATTTGTCTTCTCGCGTTTCTGTGTATCGAATGCAGTATTAAGTTTTGAGCTGTGGTCATTTTGCGCTGGACTGCGCATGACTGGTCTTGTTTTTTGGTCGATCGGTTTCCGCCCACCACTAGTGGAGTGAGCGATTTGGAATGGCGAAAGAGATGCCTCGTTGAAGAGGGGAGCTCCGCTATTTTTTGTTCTGTCAGGGATGTGTAGTCCTCTTATGGATATTTCGTTTATTCGGGATAATACCTCTAGTGTTTCCCACATGTCGGGAGGCGTGATATTTCTGTATTTCTTGAAAGCAAGGTAAATTGACTTTTTTCATTAACTCTATCGATTTTGGGTCGTGAGCGATTTCGATTCATAGCCTGTCTTCGAAAGTCGTCGTCACGAGATGTTTTTTCCCAGCTCACATGTCGCTGCATTGTACTGCATCGGTTGATGCATGTACCAAGGACCATTACTTGCTACTTTGTTAAATGAACTAGGTTTGGAAACCTTTATTATCTAGAGGATATTTTTGAGGACATTATTTATACTTCGGCAGACGTGTCTGTCTTGCTGAAGTCAAACTAAGGAGAGTGAACTGATCTCATACATCTGGTTATCTCCTGGCTGTTATAGAAAAGGGTGGAGTTTTTCACCTGACTACATTTACAGCACTATGAAATATAACATGCATCTGACTCATCATTGTAATGCTGTCTACCGTCTATTGCTGTATTGAATGTTGCTGTGATAATGACTGTTTGATGTGCCTACATATTTGCGTAACCATTTTGTCACTGTGGCGTCCACAATAAATAATGAAGAAAAACGTCAACGGCTGTTACAAGAATCATTGACTTTATACGTCGTGAGTTTACTGACGTCCTATGTGGATTGCCCTGTTATTTTTGTATGAACATTGTTTTTGACTGAACACATCTGCACACTACACAAAACCAGACATGCGGATACCATCCATCATCATATGGCATCACGCATCAGTTACCTGTAGTATTCTTTTCGGGTATAAGGTTGATTCAGGGGTTATGTTCTCTTGGTCCTACTTGTGGTCAGCCATATGTCCATATTAGGACCTGTTCGTAGATTTTCCTGGAATAGCTTCGTGAACATTCTTGTTTGCTGTTATATCCTCTTAGTCTTACTTGTGTTGAGTTATATGACCATATAAGGCTCTTTTCCTAGATTTTCTGCGAACAGTCTCGGGTACATTCCTGTGTGAATGAACTCAGTCACGCGATGGGCTTTTGCGCATGCGCTAGATATTAGGCGCGTAGGGAAAGACTAGCTTTTGGGCAGTCGCCTGAGGTTTTCAAGCTGACAAGTCGTTCAGCGTTTTTGCTCTGGAAAGTGTCTTAGGGGAATCAGAGTTTTCTGTGATTAGATTATATCTTCAAGTCCCCTTTTATATAATTCTGGTATGGATTTATGTGCTTAGAATATGGCAAGTGTTTTTCTGGTGTTTGATTCATGGAAGGCCAGGTAAAGAAGCCATTTTGAACTTATTTGTATTGCCATGAAACTTTGAGTTATTTAGGCGACTCACTCCCGAGGCGGAGTTGTGGTGACATTGCTATATGTTCACCAGAGGTATTGAACTAAATGTTCACTGAACTATTTATGTAAGCCCGCTGTCTAAAGCGGCCTATTTGCACCAGGTGTGTTGTACCAGAATGGCACTGAACTATTTATGTAGGCCCGCTGTCTAAAGCGGCCTATTTGCACCAGAGGTCTTGTACTAGAGTACTCATGAACTATTTACGTAAGCCCGCTGTCTAAAGCGGCCTATTTGCACCAGAGGTCTTGTACTAGAGTACTCATGAACTATTTACGTAAGCCCGCTGTCTAAAGTGGCCTATTTGCACCAGAGGTCTTGTACTAGAGTACTGTTACGTTGGGATAAATTAGAGGATCATGCATGTATACGCGAATGATAGCAGGTGTTCATTCAGGACATTATGGTCAGTACACATAACAAAGCCGGTAGGTGAACAGGTCCACGGGAAAACATGGTTGACATTTAATACATAAAGTCACTTCACAATAGTCCATCAAACATCAAAAGTACATGGCAATGGATAAGCGTAGTAGATTATCTCTGGTCCGTCAATAAGGTTCAAACGTTAGGCATCTTTAAGTGGCATACAGTATAATAATAATACAATCCTCTCATCTCCACTCAATTCTGGCCGTTGTACTAAAGGTTCGGTAATCCACGAAAACCAAAGTAATGCGGCAGAAGAAATCAGTGCAAACCAAATATTAGTTGCCTCATATCTCCAAGTTCCTCGTAGTAAATTATGGTATGAACTTCTAGATACGTTTATGAACCATCTTGCACATAACGTGGCAGCCTCCGAGAATCAACAATGCCACAATATATATTTATAAATCACGCTCCATTATCCCGGAGCTCGAAAAATTACATCTCTCTCGGACACAAACACAAAAGACAGAAGCCCCGTTAATTAACACACTGAACCCCACGACATGTGACCGAAACGTCACTAGTTGACCGTCGATCATCACGGATGAACGCTTCGTGCAAACCGTAGTTTGCCTACAGGCGAACACATTTCCTCACATGTAAATGGAAATGTGCTAGCGTGTAGTAACATGCCACACTATTTTATCTGCATCCCAAATCTATCCTTAACAAGTACTCATGAACTATTTACGTAAGCCCGCTGTCTAAAGCGGCCCATTTTCACCAGAGGTGTATTGGGGTATGATTACGTCTAGGATTTGCTGTACCTTTGTCCAGATGACAATGTTTGTGTTGATGTCGACGTGATGTAATGCAATAAATTATTGAATCGTACCAGTCGTTACGCAACCTCATTGACTTATATATATGTGGTACGAACGGTGTGTTGTACTTTAAGATATCCACATACTCCTGCAGTGGAGACCAACACACAGACATCAACAACGTACACCTACAATGCTTGCCTGTGTGGCATTTTATTAAGAGAAGATTAACCTCTTACAGTAATGGCCAATACGGTCCATTGAGTATGAGTACAGCAGCTTGAGTACTGGCACATCAAGAGTGAGGAACAAAACATGTACATTCAACTTGCAACAGTCCATACACATTAACAGTGGAGTCAACAGGATTCGCAACAGTCATTCTGTAAATCTTTGAACTTTCCTTTCAAGACAGCATAAACAAGCTGAGCACAAATAATGCATGGCTTTGATCTGACAGGTGAAAACAGATATTAAACTTTGTTAGACAAACACAAATAACAGTATGTAAATGTTGTCAGGTAAATAGATAACACTCACCACAAACTTGTTCCTGTCAAGTAAACACAGATAACACTTGTGAAACTTTGACTCACCTCAGGTAACGCAGATGACAGTAAACAATAACTCTCTTACGTAATTGTCAATAAACTTTGGTTCCTTCAGGTAAATGCACATATTCATTCATTCCATTCATTCATTTTCTGTTTTGCTGCTTGTGGAGCCACCACCACTACAGCTGGTCACCTTCCAAGAAGTTTGCACAAAACATTCACATACTCACTGCAGTGGTGTCTGTAGCAGTTTGTTTCACGTGATACAATTGCTAGCCCCCCATACACAATGCTATGTTACGTTCAACACCTGAAATAGACAGGGTCTAATTAACAGATGTAGCTTGACTGGCTGGGTGTCTAATCAGAAGAAAATAAGACGGTTGACCAAAGCTGACCACTGCACATGCTCTAATGTCAACATTCGGGTGTAGTTAGGGACTATTTCACCGGAATCATTCTGCATAAAAACACTGTTACGGTGTGGTTCGCCTGTATTAATATATATTGATATGTGCGTGCAGCTCAGTATTCAAGAACATCGTACTTGTGGGTTCATTGAGGTGTTGAAGATCATGATAGCAATACAGACGCCGTAACAATTTGTAATACAATAACTTGAGCAAAGGCCGACTTCACAGTTAATACATTTAATGACTCAACTCAACATCTGATACATTGTTTCACATTTCCATCATACATCAACATTAAGGATTCCATAGACCCATGGTCCTCGGTCCGTCCATAATATGAATAAGTGTGCAGATACTATCAGTCATGTCCGCTAATACACTGTGAAACGATACTGAATTTAATTAATGTTAATGATACTCACTGATAATAATGCCCAAATCATTGGCATGGTATAATCGCAAGCATCAGGACTGAATGTCGCATAAACACTTGTAGAATTAAGTACACAAAACCGGAGCGTGATAAAACACGTCCTCACGTTTTTTACGGACACAGCGGATACCCCCCAAAAGGTCAAGTGTCTGCCAATCGCGGCAGATGACTGCCCACGTCATCAAATATTACCATCAATGTCACAAGTTGAATAAATAGTGTGCATTCACAAATGGGGCGTTATCATTCCAACTCGTCGAGGCACACAGTCATATCTCCTAAATGGGCATACGCCTGTTAGCATAAACGGAACGAAACGCAACAAACACTACAGTTCCTCCTCAGATCAGGGATCAAATGTGATATTGCCTAACAGTCTGGTGACTGTCCATGTAAACAAGGTACATCATACTTCCAAGTGTGTGTAGGACATTTTCGTGAAACCAGAGATCACCCTTTGATGAAAAATTCTTGACGAAAACAGGATCTCCACTGGACCTACTTTTCTGTGTTGTCTGAGGCTTTATCAGTGATGTGTCCTTGGTTGACGACCATGCAGTAATTATACAGGTGATCTGCCTGAGAATGCCTTGTGTTGTCCTGTGCGCAAACAGCAATTCGTTTAGTGCACGATATTGAGTGCTTCACCTCCCCAGCAGATCTTTGTCATAGTTGATTTAAAAGTGCGAACAAAGCGTTCTGCTTCTCCATTAGATGCCAGATGGAATACTCTTTCCAGACTTCCAATGGGAGCAGATCCAGGGTTTGACAAGTCAGAAGCTTGTCAGAAGAAGAAAATCATTCTGCATAATAAAAACAGTAGACACAAACTCACATTAGTTGATCATGCCTGAGGATGTAGTTTTCCTATTCTTTTTTTTGTCTCATAATAGAGAAAATACTTTTCTAAACTGACGAGACAACAGATTTGATAATGCACAGATAACACTCAGTAAATTTTGCTTTCAGGTAAACACACACATACCACTCGAGTACATTTTTATTCTCAGGGGTAAACACATAAATAACATTCAGTAAACTTTGATTCTCTCAGGTTACATTTGAATAACACTGAGTAAATTTTGATTCTGGGGTAAACACTTACAAAATACTATAGCACGTTTCACTAGCTTTGCCCTCAAACAAATGTAATTATCTGATTAACCGTCGAACGGATTAATACCATTTTTTGCATACGATGTTATATTGGGTTAGACCCAACAAATATATACTTTATATCTGTGCATCTTGTCCAGTTCCCATAAACGGATGAAATCCTTTGATCTTTGTCAGCATACTAATTATTGTGTATCGAGAAAAGAAATTTTACCACTTCATGCACAGATTCTGTGAATTGATTAGGCATAGGCGTGTCTACTATTACAATAATGTGGCCATCACGTTTGCTTATGAATACCTGTTGAAGATGATTTCTTAAATGATCTGCATGCGAGATACTCGTGACATTGTTTGTCATTGACATTTAATGCGCTACCAAACTGGAGCTTCCTTGATCTAATTATTTCAATGGGTATCACCTCTTTGCGGTTCATAAATATCATAATGGAACGTTGCTACTCTAATGTGCTTGTAAATAACGGTAAGGTCATCTTTAAAGAAATTAAACTTCATCCGAATCATAATCAGATGTCTCTGAGAAATTGATAATCAATCTCGGCTGAATGAAGGACAAACCATCATTCTTCCAATATTCCTCTTCCTCTTGTAACACATGGTTCTCACATTTCTTCCAATAATCCCTGGCTATATTGGAGATGGCGGCTTTTATAAGTATTTCAACATCTTTTAATTTGAACGTTCTATTTTCTGTTGCTACCTGTTCCTTAATTTTAGCCCATACTAATTCTATTGGGTTTAAGTGAGAATGGCAAGGAGGCAATCTTAAACATCTGTGACCATGTTCATGGATTGCCTTGTCTATGTGAAATATCTTTGTATGCTGTGTCTTTTTTTACAATTCCAAGTAATTCAGGCTTCAGGGACATTTCGTTGAATGGAATGTTGTTTATGGTCAGCCAAATCTTTATTACATCTTTAGTTCTTGATGAATTAGGAACTTTATCTTCTGGTGCCACAACGTTGTGATATGAAGCATTGTCCATTATCAAACACGACGGTCTATCCAAGGAAAGAAGTACATGATTCACAATCCAATCTTGAAATATCTTGCCATTCATCTCTGTATGGTAATCCCTATTATCTGTGGATTTTGAAACAAATATGAGTTCAGTATTATTTAGAAGCCTGTGATGGCTGCTTCCTGGATGTGCAATTATTAGGCGCTGTCCTTTGCTGCTTGGTACTAGTCTCTTAGTTGTTCCATCAGATGATTGCCATTCTCGTTCATTACTGTGGTGCGCATTGATCCAAGTTTCATCTAAATACACAAAATCATAACAATCTCTTCTCATTTCTCTGACCTCGCGTAAATATTTGCTTCTCATTGCAACTATATGAGGCTTCTCACAAATAAGGTTTCTACCACCAACATATTTTCTAAAAGTGAATCCCAAACTCATAATAGTCCTCCATAGCGTAGATTTGGAAATATCAATGTCATTATTCTTTCTTAACCAAATTTTCAATTTCCTTAAAGTCACTGTGAAACGTATTGCAAATTTCTCTCCGGATCAATTCTCTATCAAAATATCCACCACTCTTGGCCTAATTTTCGTGTGTAAAACACTAGAATTAGAAATTTCAGATGTCGCTATCCAGCGGTGCAGTGATCGTTTAATTATCCCCAAGGCATGAATAGTCCTCTTTTGTGGGTTTGAAATAGAATGATATAGTTTTCCACGAGTAGCTTCATTGCAGAAATACTTAAAAATCCTATTTGTGATTAGCTGTAATGTCATACAATGTACTCGTAGACTCATTTTCCTACTTAACCACACAATACTTTTTGTAGACACGCCACTGATTGACAATGTGTGAGTAGCACCGGATATAAACTGTTTTGTGTTCAAGAAGTGCAATTTCACGCAATTTTACGCTAAAATCATGCCAATTGTTTGATAAACCAATTGTGTGCAAATGATGACGTATAATTTACTGTAGACATTTCAAAATGTGTGTATGTGATGTGTTTTGGCAAGTAGACTTTTGATATTATATCGCAAAGAAACGAAAAATGAAACCAATGGCTGCATTTTAATGAAAAATTTAATTCATAGGGTCTATACCATTTCAAAGTCACACACAAAATTTCACTTATATGCGTTATATATTCGCTGAGATATAGCATTTTGAAGTTGGGCAAAGCTAGTGAAACGCGCTATAGTTGATATTCAGATAAACGCACAAAGGATTCTAAGCAGCTTTCAGTTTCAGGTAAAAACATAAGTAATATTCAGAAAACGTTTTTGCTGTCATGAAAGGTAATAATGCAGTAAATTATAATTTTGTCAGGTATCGAATTGGTCCTTTTGAAGTTGAAAGTGCACTGCTCAAGCACCCAGCAGTTCTAGAATCAGCAGTTGTGAGTAGTCCAGATGACGTGCGAGGAGAAGTGAGTACAGTTCAGTTGATCTTGCCAAGTTCTCCTGTTAGCTCAAGCTTTTTTCCACATTTTCCTCATCATTTGTCTGCAGTTCTCTTCTCCATGTGTTTCTTGGTCTACCTCTGCCTCTCTTACCCTGGGGGTTCCAGAACAAGGACTGCTTTGTAATGCTATCCTTAGATCATTACATCACATATTAAATTAGATCAGATTTCATTTTGCTAAATTGACATAAGTGGGACTAGTATATATTTTCTCTGTTTAATTAGTGTACTAGTTTAGTTCTAAAAGAATGTGGTTAATTTTTCTCTGATGTGAAAATATACATTGACATCAGTAGCTAAAGTCAATGTGAGGTGATCAGGTAAAAAGTCAGCTGCCTGTGGCTCATGCAGTTCACATTTTGAACAGTAAAGAGTTTATAATAAATAAATAAAACCACTTTGTATTATCATTAAAAAGCAGTGCTCTGGAGTCAGAGTCATGGATTCAGTTTTTTTTTAAAGTGGAGTCAGTAAAAAAATGTCTGTATTCTGACTCCAAATTTTATGCCATATGACTAGTAAAAAAACTGTAGTCGGAGTTGGAAATAAAATTTCAGGAATTAGAGTCAGAAAAATGTTTTCAGCTGATGCCACAATCATGTTATATAGTATATAAATAACAAGGAATGAATAAACTATCAATTAATATAAATTTTCCATGACTTGACAGAAAACTAAGCGAGACATAGACTGAAATGTATGGGACTCATTGCTGATGTGAGAACAAAGGAGGGGTCAAGGATTTAACTCACTGGCTTTTTGTTAATACTTCTAGCTTATGTAAACTATCAATGCACTGATGCTGAAATTTAGCAGCTAATCAGAATTAACTCTTCTAGTACCAAGTAAAAAGTGGGTTTAGCCTAAGGAAAACATGGCCACTTTAGTGTAGGTTAACAATGCTTTTCAGCAAATACACAGCAGTAATGTTCATAAAAACCTTTGATGTTATGCATGAAAATTAAGGTACATGTATACAAATTGTATAAATCCTTCATTAAAACATTAATAGTTATGCAAGGTAAAATGAGGCTGAAGGAAAGAGTTGATGAAACAATAATGCTAAATTGCTAAACTAGATTAACAGCCATCTTCGGCATGGCACAGCAAGATGATGGTGATGAAAATCATGATATTAGATAACTTTCTAGCTGCACATTCACAAAACTAACAGTTTGACCTTCCCAACTCTTTTGGTTAGGTGGTGAAAGCCTTTGTGACCTTAACGCAAGAGTACAAGAATGCCGATCAAGACAGGCTAAGACAGGAACTACAGAATCATGTAAGGACAGTCACTGCGCCTTACAAATATCCTAGAAAGGTAAGAATGGGAATCTCCAAAAAAAAGCAGCACAGTAATACTATTTTTAGCGCTGCACGTTATAGTGCTGTGTTACTATAGCACTCTTCAGCTATTAGGTTTTTTTCTTTGTCCAGTCATGAAAGTCTGGTAGTTCATGAAATTTGGCAGAGTGGACACTGTGATAGCTTCTTTTCTGTTTTAATGAACACTAATTACTAGGGTCTCTATAACAAAGGTCAGCATAAGGTAGATACCAGTTTGCTGGTAGATCACAAGGAGTGATTTTGTAGATCTCTAGGTGAGAGGGGCTGCCATCAATGGTACCTATACCTTGTAGCGGTATGGCAGCCTGCGTACCCTGACAATCCCCAGAGCTATGCCAGTGGGAGTTTTACTCCTGGTAGGTTCAACCAAGCTGGACTGGTCTGTGTGGGTAGGGGTCAGACAAAAGCTGGTACCCTGGTCCTCCAGGTTGGGGGTTTTAGCATAGGGCTGACACCCCTGTCTATGTAAAAAAATAATGAAGTTACGGAAACAACATCAAATGAACAAACTTTGCTGCGGGATGGACATTCGGAGTCTGTGGCTCGTATGACTGTCAGTGGTGAAAGCCGAAAGGAAGCCACTGACATGAAAACGGATGTCCTGACCGCAAAACAGGATACAAGAATAGGATTTTGGAATGTCAGGACAATGTACGAGACAGGTAAACTAAGACAGGTCACGGCAGAAATGAGAAACTATAGGTTACACATCCTGGGGATAAGCGAGAGCAGATGGACAGGGGCAGGAAAAGTTAAAACAGCAACAGGAGAAACAGTACTTTACTCTGGAAGAGAGGATGGACAGCACAGTGAAGGCGTAGCCATTATTCTACAGAAAGGGATAGAAAGGACATTACTGGAATGGAAACCCATCAACAACAGACTGATACGATTGAGATTGAGAGGGAGATTCACCAACACTACAATAATACAATGCTACGCACCAACGAATGATAGCGATGAGGAGGTCAAGGATGAATTCTATCAATGTCACGTAGCGTTTACAGGATAAGAGAATTATTTAGAGGAAATAATAGATCTGATGTGGAAGATTTGGCTCCAGGAATTCCTGCTGGGTTTTCCACCACTGAAGGGAGACAAAGAGGGTAAATTCTCCTAACTAGACAGGTCTGGAAAAGATTGTAAGGAGATATTTGGTCTCTCGCTACCGTCGTCCCCTTCTCAGTTATCTATTATTATTATTCTTTAATTTATATTATATTTTACGAGCCCCCCCTCCCTTATAAAGGAAGATAAACATAGACAATATTCAACATCTAATGGAAGGAACAAAGCGTGGGGTACAGTATATACACCCAATTGGTTTATTGCAATAAAATGAATAGATGGTGAATGATAGTATTGTCGATGGAATTAGTGTCTGCGGTATGTACTATGTGTCTCACATCAAGTGTGTTTCATCATGGATGACGAAATTTTGTGGCATTGATTTAATGAGTTCCCTTTTGAATGGGACTTAGCTTTTCAGCCCCCGGCTGATAGTGAAGTGAGGTTAGTTCTCCGGTCTCCTGACGTTGCCCCAGGTAGGTCTTGAATGGTTCAGATTTGCCTTCTCTGTGCTCGACTCCGTATTCTGCGCTGAGATTGGACTGTCGTGCAAGGCTCCACCATAGACTGAAGACAAATACGACGGCTTCATTAATTCTCTAGCTTTAGAAAGCAGTCTTTCCCTAAGCCGTCCCTCTGCCAGTCACCTCAGATTTAGTCTCTAACATCATATGTCTAGAGTCTAATCTTGAATTCAAGTTTCTCCTGTCTGTCCTTAATTATATTTCTCTGCCCCAGTGGCAGTATTATAATTCTTCAGACTGATTTATCGTCAACTTAACCAGATGAATTATTATAAATGTCAGTAAAACCCACCAAATTTATCATAGAAATGTCGGCAACAGTATTCTAGTTCTGTGCCTCTAGCCTAATCGTCATGTCATTATGATGAATTTAACAATTAATTGGACATCCGTGTTTTAGAATTGTCTGACAACATTATCACACACTTCATGTCTGGTCGCATCGTCATATAATTTATAATGAATATATGTCACGGTCTGTCAACATTATCGTTAATATTAATTTCCGTTAGTCTAAGCGTCGGGTCGAAAATACTCAAATAATATGGAAATTAATAGCTATATATATATTCCCGTTATACATTATTATGAACATGTGGTACATATCCCGTGGGATCATAAATACACCCGATCACATGTGGCTGGATGTGATCGTAAAACAAAAATATGAATAAAGTAAACATACCAATCTTGCGTCGATTTTGCAAGGTACTACACATTTCATCACATCGAGGAGAAAATACCGAACGCTAGGAGAGTTTCCGCAAGTGACAATTCCCGGGACTTTGCGATCATGCATTGAGGATGAGAAAAAAATGATGTCACGTAAATAATAAAAAAAAATGAAGAGAAGATTGGGCAAGTTGTCACACAAGCCCCTCCTCAAGTTTGACGTTCCGTCCAACTCCTCTGGTCCTGTCTTCCTCTTCTTTTTCAGTTTCTCATATCTCCTCGGTTGCGTCCGGATGTCGGCTCAAAAAATCTGCCCCTACGTTGTTCTTCCCAGGTAAGTAGTCTGGTTTTCTTCCTGGTTTTCTTTGGATGCCTACGTCTGCAGCAATGCTTCCCTAGGTCCTGTAACTGGTTTACCCTATGTGTTGAGGTTACCTGGTTACACTCTGAACAGGACTTCACATATCGAGCTATGTCTTCTGTGATGCCGGGCCAATAATAATGGGTGGCTATCCTTTGATTTGTGGCACCATTACCCAGGTGTTCACTCAAAGTAGCACCGTGCCCCCATTCCATAACTTTATTTCTATATATGGATGGCACCACAATCTGTCCATGACTTTTTAGCCCTCTGCCAGCCTTCCTGTGCAAGAGTCCATGTTCCCTATAAAAGTCACCCTTTCTTCGAGGGTTATGTGAGTCTTTCAATTTGCCAAAGCAAGGCCCCAATGTGCTATCATCTGCTTGAGCCCTTTTCATCTTATTCGGATGAATTTCTAATTTAGAGTCCCTCTCTATGCGTTTGGAGTCAGACCTGGTCTAGACGGCAGCCATAACCACAGGCTTTACTGGTTCTCCTAAAAAGACATATCTACGCCCTAACATCAGGGGGTAGAAAGGATCCTCTAAAACTGCAGCATTGATCTCCCCTTCCACATAGCGACAACTGACTTGAATCTTCGCTATGGGCAAATTTAAGGGTAATGCTCCCTTGAGTGGCCCCTGGATATCTACTGTTTCTGTGGTGAGTTGTTCGGGGTGCACCAGAGATGAAGAAACGACCGCGTCATAAGACAAACCTGTGTCATACATCCCGATGACTTGGTTGCCATTCACGGTCACTGTCTCCTGTATAGGTGGGTGATGGAGGCTATTCTGACTCACTGTCAGTTCCTTCCTGTCAACTGCCCTCACCTGCAAACATGCAACCTGATGTGGGGAGTTTTTCTTTCTGCACTCGGCAGTATTGTGGTTGCTCATTTTGCACATCTTACACCATTTTTCTCCCCGCCTCTGATGCTGGAAAGCTGATCTCTGAGTAGTCTTGTAGTCTGGCTTGTCATGCTTTTTGAAGTTGTGGTAAGGTAGATTCATTTGGGGGTCCAAGTGAACCTGAGGTGTCGGCCTCGATAATTCTTCCGGTTGGTTCCACCGGGATGGGTCATTCTCCGTTAGCGCTGCCTGATAACGTTCCGCCAACTGGACGATGGATTCTAAAGTGCTGGCCCCATTCTCTGTCAGAAATCTTCTCATGTCGGAAGTCATGGTGTCCTTCAGTTGTTCAATAACGACCATCTCCTTCAGACCTTCCCAATCATGAGAAAAATTCCCTAGGGCACCCCACTTTTCCACGTACGAATCCAGTCTAGCAGCAAATTGAGCAAAGTTCTCTCCAACTTCCCAACTAGAGTTACGGAACCTCTTCCTATAGGCGTCAGCATGTAGCTCATAACGTATCAGGAGTGCCTTCTTCAGAGAGTCATAGTCATCCTGTAAACCTGGAGGAAGCTTGCTATATACGTCATAAGCAGTTCCTCTAAGCCCTTGCGACAGTTTCAGGTTCCACTTGCTCTTCTCCAACCCAAACGTGGTGGCAAACTTCTCAAATTTGTCCAGATACATATCGATCGAGTCGGCTTGTTCCGAGAAAGCTTCGAATGGAAACGTCAAGGGTCCCAAAGTTGACATGAGTGAGGATGGCAAAGGTCCAATGCTCCCCATTTGCAAGGAGGGCATATTATCTGACCGTGGCGATAGGTTGCCTGAGGAGGTAGATGCTGTCGCACCGGCTACCGGTTCAACTCTTTGAGCTTGTCCCTGCATCTCTAACTGCTTCATCTTCAATGCATGCTCGCGTTCATCTCTCTCGCTTCTTTCTCTAGCGTCTACAGCTTTTATCCTCTCATCTATTTCTGCTAACTTTATTCGCTCTTCTCTTTCAGCTTTCGCTGTTTCTCGAGCGTAATACTTATCAGTCTCGACACTGACATAATTTGCAAGGTCCACCCCACTATAACCTAGATCTCGACCGGCCTCCCCTAGTGCTGCCTTAAGCTTAACTATTTCAGCCATCTTTTGCTGTTATAGTCCACAATGAGTAAGCTAGTGCTACCTTCCAATAGTATTTCTAACAACAAGTAAATACTAATTATTTATCAGACTGCTGTAGAATGAAATTACTACAGTTATGGAGACTTAAGGTCTGTAATTCAATGAAATACAAATCATGAACTAACTTAATTAAACACAACATATGTAAAGGGATTCACCAATCAATGCCTGAAATTCTAGAAAAAATGTTTTCTGTCTTTCTAGAGCTCACTGTGTGAAAATACATGTGTTAAAATGGTATACTGTAATGACTGAATGGATGATACTATCCCAGAGGTATGATAAAATACATAAGTTCAAATCCCAGACGAGCCCCCAGTGTCACGTAGCGTTTACAGGATAAGAGAATTATTTAGAGGAAATAATAGATCTGATGTGGAAGATTTGGCTCCAGGAATTCCTGCTGGGTTTTCCACCACTGAAGGGAGACAAAGAGGGTAAATTCTCCTAACTAGACAGGTCTGGAAAAGATTGTAAGGAGATATTTGGTCTCTCGCTACCGTCGTCCCCTTCTCAGTTATCTATTATTATTATTCTTTAATTTATATTATATTTTACGAGGCCCCCCCCCTCCCTTATAAAGGAAGATAAACATAGACAATATTCAACATCTAATGGAAGGAACAAAGCGTGGGGTACAGTATATACACCCAATTGGTTTATTGCAATAAAATGAATAGATGGTGAATGATAGTATTGTCGATGGAATTAGTGTCTGCGGTATGTACTATGTGTCTCACATCAAGTGTGTTTCATCATGGATGACGAAATTTTGTGGCATTGATTTAATGAGTTCCCTTTTGAATGGGACTTAGCTTTTCAGCCCCCGGCTGATAGTGAAGTGAGGTTAGTTCTCCGGTCTCCTGACGTTGCCCCAGGTAGGTCTTGAATGGTTCAGATTTGCCTTCTCTGTGCTCGACTCCGTATTCTGCGCTGAGATTGGACTGTCGTGCAAGGCTCCACCATAGACTGAAGACAAATACGACGGCTTCATTAATTCTCTAGCTTCAAGTTTCTCCTGTCTGTCCTTAATTATATTTCTCTGCCCCAGTGGCAGTATTATAATTCTTCAGACTGATTTATCGTCAACTTAACCCGATGAATTATTATAAATGTCAGTAAAACCCACCAAATGTATCATAGAAATGTCTGGTCGCATCGTCATATAATTTATAATGAATATATGTCACGGTCTGTCAACATTATCGTTAATATTAATTTCCGTTAGTCTAAGCGTCGGGTCGAAAATACTCAAATAATATGGAAATTAATAGCTATATATATATTCCCGTTATACATTATTATGAACATGTGGTACATATCCCGTGGGATCATAAATACACCCGATCACATGTGGCTGGATGTGATCGTAAAACAAAAATATGAATAAAGTAAACATACCAATCTTGCGTCGATTTTGCAAGGTACTACACATTTCATCACATTATATTCTAGCGAGATTTCACTTACCTACTCAAAGATGGACGCTAACCCGCAATTTAGACACGTGGTCTCTCCACATGTAAGCCTACCTTGCCGTGGTTGGAGAGCTTGAGCGCCCCAATGATCCCGGGAGCTATGCCGGCGGGAGTTTTACTCCTGGCAGGGTCACCCAAGCCGGACAGGTCCTGGGTGAGGGGCCAGACTAAATGGGCTGAGGAGTGGGTGGAACCCTATAGGTGTAGATGCAGAACCCACCGGCGAGTGGTACATGCTCTGGTCTGCACCAATCCACCCCCACTTCATGGGTTAAATGCTTTCTTGCCTCATTCTTCACTGTTTGTCGTCTATCACGCCCACGGCGACCGTTGCCTCAATTGGCTGTGTGTGGTGTACCCGGAAACGGGGCCTCCCAGCACTGAGGCACAGTTAAGTCCCCGATGTCACTTATCGGTGCAGAATTGAGAGAGATGGCTGAGCATCACAATCCCCCCTGTGTTGCAGCATGATGAGAACCCAGCATTGCACACTGAGCTTGGGGGGATCACTTGGGCACCAGACTTAATACTGGCTCTTGACTGGATGGCCGCATGCAGGAGATTTCTACAATGGAGGGTTGGCAGGTGGTGGGTATCTGGAAGTGGCTCTGTGCAGGACGTGAGGATTCCTTGGGAGAGCCCAAAACCAGAGCACAGCATTGTGCAAGCTCTGCATAGTTGGAGAGCCCCCTGGATGACGGGGAATGCACAGTGTGCTACCCCACCTATCCCCAACTGCTAACTTAGAACCAGAAGTGGGGTCCTCTGTATGCGTGCCAGGCCAGGATAAAACGCCTGGGAAAGAGACTGGAGCTCAGAACTCCCTAACTCAAAGTTGCAGGATGGCAGAAAAGCCATGGGAAAGACAGGGCTATTTTGAAGATAACGCAACCATATTTTCACCATACGAGCTCGGACGCCGCCTCGGTAAACAAGGTCCGCGCAGAGCAGTGACACCCCCAGGCTGCTTGCGAATAGTCTACTACTGGGAACATAAACAGATTAGGGATGAGCCCACTCTCCCGTTGAGCAGGTGCTAAAGTCGTAGATACTGGGCCAGAAGGCGCACCGGAAACCACAGTATCATGCAACTCGCTTTTTTTTTTTCTATGGAGAGTACACCGTCAAATAAATCTCGTTCTGGTGCTCGCCCTGTGGAGCTCCACCAGGCAGGTGCAGTGCCGGGCTCTGAGCCTCGACAGAGCCCACCCTCAGCTACTGGAGGACCCTCTAGACCGTCTTGTGGAGTCAGCAGACGGCGGAGGAGAACTACTGACCAAAACAAAACAGAAGAAGAGAAACCCAGAGTGCCACTTGTCATGATGCACTGGAATGCAGAGGGAGTGAACAGCAAGCAGGCTGGATACAGCAAAAAGACAGAGCTGGAAAACATCTTGTATGAGAAGCAAGTCAGTGTTTGCTGTATCCAAGAGACTCACTTGAAAGCAGATCAAACCTTTAAAATAAGGGGATATCAATGCTTCAGATCCGACAGAAAAGATAGACGAAAAGGAGGAGTACTTACTCTTGTAAGGAATAACATTCCTGCACACGAAAGGAAAACCTTCATGGATGGAGCAGAATATCAGCTGCTGCAGATAAAGGTAGACAAGATGGAAATAGAACTCCTGAACTATTACTGTCCGAACAACAAACCTCTGAGTCTCAGCTCTATACAGGTACCAGCCACCAACATTATAGCAGTTGGAGACTTTAATAGCCACTCCCAGAGCTGGGGCTATAACCATCTGGATCACAGAGGTGAAGAGGTTGAAACTTGGCAAGATGATCACTCCCTAATCCTAGTCAATAATGCCACAGATACTCCTACCTTCTACTCCAGAGGATGGCACACAACTTCAACACCAGATCTTGCCTTCTCCACACCAGATATAGCTGGATCTGTTAGTAGAGAAGTAGGAGATCAACTAGGGGGGTGAACACGCTGCTGTCTACCCTCAAGGTACAGAACCGAGATATTAATGAAGTGGTAAAAGACTTCAACAGATGCATACTACAAGCTGCAAAAGAAACCATTCCCAAAGGATGCCGGCGTAACTACATACCATACTGGTCCAGCACACTCCAAGAACGTCAGGAAGCTATGGACAAGGCTAGAAAGAACGCAGAGTCTCAGCCTTCACTTGAAACTCACAACAAATGGAAAAAGGCTGTAGCAGAGTTTCAGAGAACAAAGCTAGAAGAAAAACGGAAAAGCTGGAGAACTAAAACGGCATCGCTGAACCTTGAGAAAGACGGCAGGAAACTTTGGAGATTAGTCAAGTCTCTAAATGAAGAGTGTTCCTCACCAAGGCAGACTATCACATTGGATGAAGGTGGCAAACTTTTCAGAGGAAAACAAGCTGCAGACTTGTTTGCTAGAAGATACAGTTCAGAAAGCAACTTACCCATTAACATAGACCATCAGAGAGAGATAAGAAAAGAAATACTGGCAACCATGGGACAGACAGATACTCCTGCCCCAATGAGGGAACCCATCACACTAGGAGAACTACAGAAGGCTATTTCCAAGCTTAAGTTTCAAAAGTCACCCGGCCCAGACAAAATCAGCAACGAAATGCTAGTAAATCTGAGCTCAGCAGCAAAGACAAAACTGCTTGAGATATTCAACCACAGCTGGTTGAAAGGAACGGTACCCCAAGTATGGAGAGAAGCCATCACAATACCCATACTAAAGAAAGGGAAATGTAAGACCGAGGCTGCAAGTTACCGGCCAATCAGTCTCACAAGCTGTGTTGGGAAGACTATGGAGCGAATAGTCAACCACAGATTGAAATGGTATTTAGAGTCTGAGCAGATCCTGGTGCCGGAACAAGCTGGATTTAGAGAATGCTACAGTATAGAAGACCAAGTTACTTACTTGTCTCAAGCAATAGAAGATGCCTTTCAGGAGAAGAAAAAGGTCCTAACGATCTGGGTCGACTTCAAGCAGGCCTTTGACAGGGTGTGGAAAGATGGCCTCATTGCAAAACTTGGGAGAGGTGGAATCCAAGGCAACATGATGAAATGGATCCAGTCATACTTGCATAACAGGAGAACTAGAGTCACTCTTGACGGTCTGCAGAGCAGAAAAGTGTTGCTCCATCAGGGGGTACCTCAAGGAGGAGTAATTTCCCCTACACTCTTCCTTGTTTACATCAATGACCTGGTGAAAGATCTCCCTGCAGGAGTGAAAGCTGCCTTATATGCAGATGACCTAGTACTCTGGTGCGCTGATGAAAATGTCACCACAGCAAATTATAGAATGCAGCGGGCAGCAGACATGCTAGTGTCATGGGCAGAGAAATGGCTTATCACAATAAACACAGACAAAACCTCCACAACACTGTTCTCCCTCGCCCCCAAGGACAAATCAGCTAACATACACCTAGGGACAACCGTTATCAAGGAAGAAAGCTACCCCACCTATCTTGGGGTGACATTTGACCAAAGGCTTACATGGAATAAGCATATTGAAAATGCAGAAGGAAAGGCCCGAAGACGACTAGGCATACTCAGAAAATTGGCAGGTACCAACTGGGGAGCAAATGAACGAAATCTAAAGAAGATTTATAGTGGAGTAATAAGACCACACTTAGAGTTTAGCTCAGCAGCATGGTCATCAGCTGCTAACTCACATCTGCAGTCCTTGGACAAGGTGCAAAATCAAGCTCTCAGGCTCATTACAGGAGCCATGAAAACTACACCAATAACAGAGATGCAGAAGGTTGCTGGATTACAGACATTGTCCCATAGAAGAGACACAAAGACCATGATCCAGATGGAAAAGTACAACAGTATGCCAACGCACCCAATGAAGGCAAGACTAGATGATCTGGCATTGGGACGTCTAAAGCGTAGCAGCTTTGTGCATCGGGGAAAAAGACTTATAAGACAGCATCAAGAAGACCTATCTATGAAGACAACACCACTGAAGCCCACCCTATACCCTGTACCATGGGAGCAGGCCAGCAGTGCCCTCCAAATTAATACGTCGGTCAGTGGTCTCACAAGTGGATGTGAGTATAATGATCTGCAAAAACGAACTGCTACATTGAGTATGATCCAAGAAAGCTATCCCGATCAATCATGGATACATGCCTATACAGATGGATCAGCAACTAATGCTGTTAGGAATGGAGGTGCCGGTATCTTTATCTCATATCCTGACAACCACTATGAGACTAGGCACATTCCCACTGGTAAATTCTGTTCCAACTATACAGCTGAGGTTCAAGCTCTAGAGCAAGCTGCAAATATGATTTATAACACCAACTCTGACTGCCACCAGGTAGTCATCCTCACAGATGCACTGTCTGTCCTGCAAGCTCTCAAGGGTGGTAAACTCCCGCATCTGAGAAATGAACTAAACAAGGTAGCTGCCAAAAAGAGAACCATACTTCAGTGGGTACCATCTCATTGTGGTGTACCCGGAAATGAAAAGGCAGATAAACTTGCAAAAAAGGGAGGAGAATGTGAACAAGAAGATAATGAAGTCACATACTTTGAGAAAAAGAGAGCTATCCAGACTATAAGAAGAGAACAGAACCAACCCAAAGACGACTATCACACTCTCGACCGGCAGGGACAGATAACTATTTTTCGACTCAGGACAGGGCATAACAAACTGAATAAACACATGCACAAGTTACGATTGTCTGCTTCACCACTGTGCACATGTGGATTAAACGAACAAACTGCTGAGCATGTTCTACAGGACTGTCCTCTGTATGACCAGTTAAGAAAGATATACTGGCCCAATGACTCAACACTAAACTCAAAGCTATATGGAGTTAAAGAGGAACTTCAAACAACAGTCGAATTCATCATGAGAACTCGTCTGACGGTGTAATCATCAAAGATGCGATCGCAAGAAGAAGAAGAAGACACGTGGCTTCAGTGCTTATAATGCGAGAATTCGCCGATCTGGCTTAGGTCTAGCTTTCTTGGTTACCTGGGGCATAAGTGAAAAAATGGCCGTGTTGGCGCACTTTTAGCGGGACATTTCCGCTTGGACACGTGATCCATAGCGGGCATCATGTGACCTTAGCCTCGTTTCGACGCTCCAATCAATAACGTTAAAAGTCACGTGATGTTTTCCTAAGTGGCCTAAACTGGTTCTCCCAAGTTCAAGCAGTTCTAAATTAAAAACGGATTTCTCGCTACCGAGGTCATTGGTCAACAATGACGTCGTATCTAAAAATAGCGAGGAGAAAATACCGAACGCTAGGAGAGTTTCCGCAAGTGACAATTCCCGGGACTTTGCGATCATGCATTGAGGATGAGAAAAAAATGATGTCACGTAAATAATAAAAAAAATGAAGAGAAGATTGGGCAAGTTGTCACAATCAACAACTGCAGAAAGAAATGGAGGACACACCTAGATATGATCTTGTTATAGTAATGGGAGACCTCAATGCGAAAGTTGGTACACACAATACATATAATGAAAGAACAATGGGGAAATGCGGCAGCGGAATAGCAAACGAAAATGGGGATAAGCTAATAAGTTTCTGTAGCATTAACAACCTGGTCATTGGAGGAACACTTTTCCCACATAAGGAAATTCACAAGTTAACATGGGAATCACCAAATGGTTGGGACAGAAACCAGATAGACCACATCATGGTTAACGGTAGATGGAGGCATGCATTACAAGATGTGAAGGTAAGAAGAGGTGCAGATGTGGGAAGCGATCACCATTTAGTAGTAGCAAAACTGAAAGTGAAACTAAGAAGGGCTGGACCAACTGTAACTACACAGAAAAGGTTTGACATCAGCAAATTGAAGGACCCCCTTACCAGAAAAGCTTTTGCGGCCGACATTAAGAAACGATATCAATTTGCCAAAAGCCAGGAAAAGACATTGACTGATGATATAGACCAGAATTTCAACACCATTTCAACAATATATAAAGGAAAGTAGCAAATCATGCTTAGGATTCCAGGAAAGGAAGAAGCAAGACTGGATAACACCAGAAACACTAAACACCATAAAGATGAGAAAGGAAATGAAAAGAAAGAAAACAGAAGCGAAGTCCCCCAGGTTAAAGCAACTATATAGCGAACAGTACAGTCAACTGGACAGGGAAGTTAAACGCCAAACCCGAGCCAACAAAAGGAATTTCCTAGACGATCTTGCAAAACAGGCAGAAGAGGCAGCACTGAGAAATGAACAAAGCACAGTATACAAAATAACTAAATTCATCAGCGGAAAACAAGGTGCAAACAATATTACATTAGTAAGAGATAAGCAAGGAAATCTCATCAAGACAGCAGAGGGACAGGAAACAAGATGGGCAGAGCACTTCAGAGAAACTCTGAACAAGGAAATACCAGAGACACAATTGAATGTTCCTGAGGCTGAAAACGATCTAGATGTAAATACAGACATTCCACGAAAAGAAGAAATCATCACAGCAATCAAAGGGTTAAAGAACGGTAAAGCTCCGGGCCATGATAACTTAAATGCAGAGCTATTTAAGACAGACCCTGAGCTAGCAGCAGAACTATTAGAACCACTATTTGCACAAGTGTGGAAAACGGGGACAACACCATCAGAGTGGAACAAAGGAATAATTGTCAAATTGCCCAAGAAGGGAGATCTTTCAGACTGCAATAATAGGAGAGGAATCACTCTTCTCTCAGTTCCCAGCAAAATACTAGGCAGGATAATTATACAGAGAATTTCAAAGGCAGTAGACTACAAACTGAGGAAAGAACAAGCAGGATTTAGAAAGAACAGAAGATGTGTAGACCATATATTCACTCTCAGGAACATTATAGAGCAGTGCTCAGAATGGCAAAGACAGCTTTACATATATTTTGTTGATTTTGAAAAGGCTTTTGACAGCATACATAGGGACAGTTTATGGAAAATACTGAGGGCTTATGGAATTCCAAGCTGCATAGTGTCAATCATAAAAAGCCTCTATGCCAACTTTACGTGTAGTGTTGGGCAGAGCAACCTAACCTTCGAGGTGAAGACAGGAGTACGACAGGGATGCCCCTTATCAACCACTCTATTTTTAACAGTCATAGACTGGGTGATGCGCCAGACAACAGAGGGTAGTCCAAGAGGAATAAGATGGACTACATTTTCAACATTGGAAGATCTGGAATATGCAGATGACATTGCACTGCTGGCACATTCACATCAACACATCCAGGAAAAAATGGATAGACTTAATAAATTTAGTCAGCAGGTGGGCTTGAACATCAATTTAAAGAAGTCTGAGGTCATGACGCTCAATGTGAGCAACCCTGAGCCCATATCAGTAAGGAATCAGCAACTGGAACAGACAGATACCTTCACATACCTAAAAAGCATAGTAACACCAGACGGTGGGGCAGGCAAAGACATCAACATCAGAATGAATAAGGCAAGAACAGCCTTCTTTAGCCTAAATAACATCTGGAAGTCCTCCCAATACAGCACAAGCACAAAATTAAGATTATACCAGAGTTGCGTGCTTTCTGTGCTTCTCTATGGTGCGGAATGCTGGAGAGTCACAGAGAAGAAAATGTCAAAATTGTCCTCTTTTCACACAACATGCCTAAGAAAAATTCACCGAATCTTTTGGCCGAATACCATCACCAACCAAGATCTGCTTACTCGTAGCAAGCAAGAGGACATGCATACCATCATAGCTGGCAGACGCTGGAGCTGGGTTGGTCATGTCCTCAGAAGAGACCCCGATTCCATCACAAGAACAGCTATGCTTTGGACCCCTGAAGGAAAGCGAAAGAGAGGCCGACCAAAAACAACTTGGCGGAGGACTGTGGAGGCTGAGATGCAAAGAATGAACCAGAGTTGGGGCACTGTACAAAGGATGGCCACCGACCGTGCAAAGTGGAATCAATTTGTTGTTGCCCTACAAGACGCCACTAGGCGTGATGGCCACTGACTGCTTTGACGGTCGGTGGTTAAGGATCGAAGAAGAAGAAGAAGAAGGTGAGAGAGGAGGAAAAGAGAAAGAATTGTACAGCTAGAGAACTTTCTGACTATGTCCCACCGCCAATTAAAAATTATTTAAAAAATACTTTTTCTGTGTTCCTGGTGAAAACTCATGAGCTAGTTTACAAAAATTCACTTCAATCTTGAGCTGTGTGAGAGAGGAATGTGATCTGTTTCTTGAAGTGAACTTAACATTCAGTAATGTATAATTTAGTTTGAATTTCCTACCACTTAAAATTACCTATTCCAAATACAATGCAGTCCAAGTAAGCGGAACTCACTTAAAGTCAAATTTCGCTTAAGTAGAAGCATTTCTGAAAGTCCCAGCCAGAAGTCTTCTTTGTCTTTATTAAAAAACGTCTGGTTAAGTTAAATTCAAGTAACTATAATTTTTGGATAAGTCGAGGTAATTTGTCTGCCTCAATTCCAGTTTGGACTCGCATAGGTAGAAGTTCTGTTTTATCGCCTACATTACAGTACAAATTGGCCGTACATAATTTTTTTTTTTTGGTGAACAGGCGATACCAAGTTAATAAATATTCGAGCATCCAGCAGTACCTTACATGCTAAATTTCATTAAACCATTAAGCACGTAATGACAGGTCAACTTAGAGAACACTGGTTCACCACGGTTTGCGAGAAAAGTGCTTGCGTTAAACTCTGACAGCAACGGGACTATGCATTTGAGATATAGGATTAACAAAGAGTGAAACCTGAGGCCTGTGAATAGTAAATAACAAACATAAACCAGTATTAGGAGGCACTCGTAAGAAAGAAGGAAGGAAAACACTAGACAACAGGTAACTCTTACATCGGTTTACATGTCCTGCAATAGTTACCACTCTAGGAATCCATGTATGAACCGCTAACAGAGCAGGTAAAAATACTCAGCCAAAAACGTGATTCAAATGTTTTTACACTTCCTGCTATGCTACTAGCAATTAGCTGCTACCCTGTTTTTGTTTCGGTTCATCATAACTATATTTTGTGTACTTCTCTATATTTCTTGTCTTTGTCGCCTGTTACTTTCCTTACCAGTTTTACAGCAGCCCCCTTATTTATTTACTTTCACTATACTAGCAATTAACGTGACACTACATTTTAGTCTTTGCTAAATTGCTTTTGAAAACTGTGAGATGCAGAAGACGTTTATATAATAAATCTTGGAACAATGATCGTAGGAAAATGTACAGTCACAATGATACATAAAAATCTCGACATCTCTCTCACCCTCCACATCGGCTGTCATAAAATAACTTCGACAATCTTCTTTGTAAACAATCTGTTTCATATAATCACTGGCCCTCTAGTAGCCGCACTTCTCTTCTCTCGCTGTCAAACTCTCTGTTCCCACTCGCCATCAACTGCCCCTTCCAACATACTTCCATGCCCATTCGTTCCCTGCTACAAAAATTCACAAAAACACATGAATTCCTTAAATATGCCTTGCTGAGCATAAATTAACTATCACCAAATTTACTACTTGGCTGAAAACCAGCTCACAGCACCAGTAATTGTAAAATCACAACAGCAAACTCGCACATATCAAATATAGCTCCCACCAGAGCACAGGACCACTCATTCAAGCAAACACACTCAAAAAACACTCCTTAACAATCCCCTTGCTCCTAAATTGCCTACTGTTGCTGCTGTACAGTTTAATATATTCTGAAGGTTGCCAGAATATATTGTTTCGTAGGTTCTAAATAGCATAGTTCAATTAAACATTTAAAGTTTTTCAACCATTGTTGGATCATTTTGAGGGTTTCATTTGCATGTAGTGAGCTGAGAAAAAATGGGAAACTACTCA
This sequence comes from Oreohelix idahoensis, assembly GCA_024509875.1. Lineage (NCBI taxonomy): Eukaryota > Metazoa > Mollusca > Gastropoda > Stylommatophora > Oreohelicidae > Oreohelix > Oreohelix idahoensis. Next base: position 77,171 of record JAMPIV010016562.1, on the reverse strand, counting down.
TTAGAGGCACATGAATTAGCAATGCTGGTATAAGTTTTAAATTTTATAATAAATGTTAGAATATATAGGAAAATTGACCAAATAACACTTGATAGCTGTCATAGGTTTACTACAAAAATGCGCCAGTCTTCTTTGCTGCTTCTTTTTAAGTTATGATTTAGATAATGCTATTTAAAAATGGGATTTATGTTCGGTTTTATATTCTCATTCTCAGCATTTATTTCTTACAAATACATTTGAGATCTGTGTATTATATTTTGTTTATGATGATTCACCTTCTAAAATATCTAGCATGTTTCGCACCCCCAGAAGTCATGTCACTTACACTTGGTTAACGAAGCATTGCCTTAGAGCATCCGATTGTTAGAGTGGTTGAAGTGCTTGCCTCATGCAGCAAAGTTACCAGGTTCCAGGTTTGAAACCTGGTAGTGTCACACTCTACTCTGCCCAGCTGTAAATGGCTACCTGACTATGATCTTGTTAGGAAAGGCAAAGAAGAACGGAACTGATCATCCAACTTCATAAAGCTGGACCTAGTATAGGTTAAGTCTGTAACACTTCACTTCCCTGTGGCAGTATCTGCTATCCTCATCATCATCATCATCTTTCCGTTCCCCGTGGAACATAGGGCTGAAACAGTTGCTCTCCATCGATTTCTATTCTGGGCTGTCTTTTTCTATTGTGCCAAGTCATTCCAATTTCCTTAGCCTCCTCTTCCACTGTTCTTCTCCAAGTTCTCCTTGGCCTCCTCACTCTTCTTTTTCCTTGTAGGTTCCAGTCAAGGGCACCTCTGGCTATGCTTGATTGTTCTACTATGGGACTACCTTTACCTATTAACTGGTCATTATTATATCCTTTCATTATGTCTTCATCACTACATTTATCTAACTTCCCTTCTTCATTGTATAACATTCTAAAAATATAATGGGAAATTGTCTGTATTACGTGTTGTTATTATTCATTTTCCACAGATTGAATTTGTGGAAGCCCTTCCTAAAACTGTCAGTGGAAAAATCCGTAGAGTAGAACTTCGGAATAAAGAGTGGGGAAGAACCTAATTCATGATAAAGCAGCAGCACAAAAAAAATAAGACATGATAATTAAGTCATGTATATATAAATATGAGATCATCATCATCATCATCTTCCTTTCAGCTTTTTACAGACTGTAAAGCTACCACTGCAGCCGGTCCACATGCGGGTCTGTACCAAGCATTCACATGCTCTTTCAGATATGGTTTCACAGTTTGTTTAATGTTATGTGGTTGTCAGCCTCATGCACAGCCTCATGGTTGTCAGCCTCATGCACAGCCTCATTAATTGCCTTATTTGACATGCCTGATGGTGCGGTAGTGCTATTCCTTCTGTCTCTTCAGAGACCCCTGGTGACTACACAGGGGCCAGAAGTCTTAGACCTAATATTGTTACCACCCATATCCTATGAAGCTACTGATGGCTAAAGAGAATGTCAAGTCTAAAAGAATGAAGAATCTCAGTCTCAGCTTCTTAATTTTCCTGTTTTTCATCTTATGATGATGTATTTTGTGTTTTGAATATTCATTTGCACTGATTACATGTTGATTACATAAGCAGACAAATGAACTACATAACCAGTGACACGTATTTTGGAATCAGTTAAAACAAATATGTAATCAGTGACATATTGAGTTGCTATACTGATGGGAGCAGAACAGTTAGAGCACTTTCCTATCGCTCCATAGTCACCGGGTTTCAGGATCTAAACCTGGTAGTGTCTGCGCCAGTCTACCCAGCTGTAAATGAGTACCTGACTGCTCCTGAGTTAGGAAGGCACAGGCAGCTAGGAAGGAACTGATCACTCCACTCATTAAGCTGGACCTGGTGTTGTTAGTCTAACACTTTGCCCCCCTACAGCAGTTTCTGTTATGGGAAGTACAGTTATGATTCTTCATTTCTTTCAAACACCAACATTTAAAATCAGATCTGCCATTTTCCTCTGTTTTTTTAAATTTTGTGACCAGTTACTGAGATATTTCTATCACCACCTTCATCTGGGGTGATGTTTAGTTTTCTGTGTTTGATCGTGCCACAGGTGAATTTGTTGTTGATGTCTGACAAACAAGGTGTAGAATTCTTTATGTATGTGTTGAAACTACAGGTGAAGGAGTTCAGTGAATATGTCGTGTGTTCATACAAGTTGGAGTTTACTGTATATGACCATGAATAATACTGATCATATTAGGTGGAGTTCATTGTATGTGATCATATCACAGATGTTCATTGTTTGTGATCATATCATGGTTGGAGTTCATTTTATGTGATCGTATCACAGTTGGAGTTCATTGTATGTGATCATATCACAGTTTTATTGTATGTTGTCACACAGTGGCTTAACAAGAGTCTGTCTAAATAAAGAGACAAGACACTTAGTCTGAGAAAGATCTGAGAAATAGATTAAGTAGAGATTTCCAAGTGACTGTGGAGGATGAGACTTATAGCTTCAAGGGTGAGAACCTAGATTGACTCTCCCTCGCCACTTGTGACTTGTTTTTATAGCTACTGTCTCACCACCTCTTGCTCTGGTGGAGATAAGGTAACATAAACTAATCTACCAAAGACACAACTGCACAACTAAGAATTATATGTACAGTGTAGAGAAAGACAAACTGATCCAGTGCATATTTTTAATTTATTAAACATTTAACAAAAAAATTAATTCCACATCAACAAACTAACAAATCGTGCACAGTTCGCACAAGCTGAAAAAGAACAAAATTAACATGCCAAAATCTATCAAAATTTTGCACACCCGCTTTCACACCTACAGGAAAAAAATAGACAATTATGGTTTAAGCAAAACAAAAAAGGAGGGGGGGGGGGGGGGTAGTTCTCTCTGTAAGAAACTCCAACCACTGTTAAATTAAACTTAAGAAAAACCATGGTGGTCCACAAACCACTGACTACACTCCACCACTTTTTCCTCTGTCCTGGTTGACCGGATTGAGAAGAAATTAAAAACAAAACTAACTAACAGGTCTCAAGATGCTCCAGGCTGTCCTACCCTACTAAATTCACCACCACTAAAGTCTACCCTCTAAAGTCTGCACAGAGCCCTCTGCATCTACTCAGAGGCTCACCTCCCAGGTGAATCAAAAAAAGAAAATAGCCTTTCTTGGAAAAACCCTCTAACACCACTCTCTCCTCCTTCTGGTTGCTATCGTCTGCTGCTTATTAGGCTCAGATGCGTTACTCTTCGTCAGTTACCTCCTCCCATTAGTAATTGAGAGGCATGATCTCCCTCTCTCCTCCCCAGAATAATTGATGAAGGAGTCCTTGACGACTCTATAGCTAAGTGCCTCGGCTGAAATCGAGCCGATATTGATGGCACTCACTTGGATACACAAATGACGATTAACCCGCTTCGGGATTTTGTCTACTGCTTTTTTGTGGCAGTATGTAAACAATACAAGGCAAAGTAGCCTGTCGTGTATTGGGCCGTAGGAGCCAAGCGCTCCAAATTCCCAAAAAATTCCACTTGGAGGAATATATTTTCCCCAAATCAGGAGACTCCCTGATACCTCACCATCTTGAAGAAATAGCTAGGGGTGCCTGTTACTGTGCGCGTACCCCGGCTATCAAGTACCGTGATGTCTCTTGCTTCCCTTTCCTAAGGGAAGGCAAAGTCCACTGTAATCGTAGGGGCCTACGAAGCCGTGAATTGCCAGACTTCAGAATATTCCCACTATACGGGCAGACTGAATAATATGTCTGTAACTCTTCACGGCCACAAAATTCCAGGACTGAGAAACGACTTACAGAACTGGGCCTGTTTATAGTAGCAACTTTCTGATGCAAGACAGACACGATGAGTCATAGATCTAGAATTATCTCCCACAAACTGCATCTACCCCATTTTGATGTAATCTCATGACTGCTACCTAAATTAAAATAAAAAACAATCGTATGAGCTTCCTTTTAAACATCATAACATTATCTTAACATCTGATGAACCGTTACCCAACGTAACACTACAAACCTCCGAGCGACAAAGAGTTATTTCCTCCCCTGGAACAGGGGGATCAAAGAATAAATTCCTCACGAAGCCTGCTGCCCGCTGAAAATGAACGCAATGTTACGTAAATTATCTGACCATCTTTCAACAAGCATGACTCACTTAGCCAACGTAATCCCACGGGTAGGTGTTTACACCCATCCCCGAAAAGAAAAGGGGTGGTGTTGGTGGTCTAGCCATACTAAAGACATAAAGAATAACCAAGAATTTTTACAAATTAGAAACTAGAACGAAATAGAATAAAAAAAGAAACCAAAATTAATAAATGGAAAAGAACGGGCGAGTTGAAAATTAAAATTGACAGTAACTCATCACAGATGTGATCATATTATATGTGGAGTTTATTGTATGTGATCATACTGTAGGTGGAGTTCATTGTATATGATCATATCACAGTTGGAGTTCATTGTATGTGATCATATCACAGTTTTATTATATGTGATCATACTGTAGGTGGAGTTTATTGTATATGATCATATCACAGGTGTTCATTGTATATGATCATATCACAGGTGGAGTTCATTGTATGTGGTCATATCACAGATGGAGTTCATTGTATGTGATCATACTGTAGGTGTAGATGGTCATACTAGGAGTTCATTGTGTGTATGATTTCTATCTCTGGTGGAATTCACTATGTATGACTGATTTATACAGCACACGGAATTCACTGTATGTGTCTGATCATGTCACAGGGGAAGTTCACTGTGTGTATGTGTATCTAATTATACTGTACGTGGAGTTCATTGTGCATATCTGATTTATATCACAGGTGGAATTCATTGTATTTGTCTGATTGTACCACAGGGGAAGTTCATTATTTGCATCTGTCCATAATAGGGTGGAGTTTGTTATGTATGTCTAGTGATCAGGCATATGTTGATATGCTCAAGAAAGATTTCTGACTTTGTATAATCAAATCAGTTTATTGTACCTTTGATCACTTTAGATTGATCAATTCAATGAGAAATAAGTTGGATTTTTTTTTCATTAACAAAAATTACATATGAATTGTCAGTATTGCACATATCATTTGTGGCTAGTCTACATATTTTTTACTCCTATACTAAATATTATTATCATATACTGCCAAAGACTTATAGTCTGTTTTATATTAGATATATATGCTACCCCATCTTTGACCTACTTTCTTATCTTTACATTATTTTTGCTGTTGTTATAAGACACTGTGGAAAGACAAACTGTACTCCTGGCCAATGTTTGTAATGTTTTTATATGCAAATCACTTCTTGTATATGCTTTATGAAACTGTTGATCCACTGTTTATTTTTTTTCTATTCGGCTGTCTCAAAGTTCTAAATCCTATTTTCTCTTAAATGATTTTCCTAGAATTATTGAATTCCAATATGGTTTCCTTCAATTGTGTTTCTCATTCATCTGATAATGTTGTTGTTGTTGTTGTTAGTTGCTGTCCTCAAGACAAACATTCATTTTATTATCCTTTAGCTCACAAGAAGCCTTCAATAAACTCATGCTTGGCTTCCTACTGGCTTGGTTCCATTCTAGTACTCGGTCCTTCAGAGATGTCTAATGTTGTCCTCCCAGCGGACTTTGGGTCGTCCTGGAGGTCTGGATCCCTGGCTCTTAGTTTCCCATGCTTGCCATGGTAGCCGATCTTCTCCCATTCTGCAGTCATGGCCAAACCATCTCAGTTGGGACTGTTCTACTTGCGTCTGCAGGGGTTTGGTTTTTAGGCCTTGACGTATCGTCTGGTTGCGGACCATGTCTCTTCTTGTTACTTCAACCACCTTCCTCATATACCTCATTTCTGAGGTTTGGATCTGGCTTTTGATGGTTGTAGTCATTGCCCATGACTTGCATCCATGACTTGCATCCATACGTCAAGACTGGGACATAAGTGGAGCGGTTTACAGCCATCTTCGTCTTGTTACCAACTTCTCTTTTGCTGAGGAATCCTCGATTTATGGCTCGAAAAAGTCTCCCAGCTGCTGCTCTTCGGGTAGCCAACTCTTCTTTGATGCCTCCCTTCTGGTCTATGACAGCTCCAAGGTATTTAAAGTGGTCGACCTGCTCCAGGACCTGTTCTCCCAGCTTAATCTGATATCTTCTTTCCTCTCATGATATCACCATGGTTTTTGTTTTTGAGCTGCTTATGATCATCCTTCTCTTCTCCAGCTCTTCCTTCCAGACTTGCAGGTTGGATTGAAGATGTGCCTCTGATTTAGCAATCAGGGCAACATCATCAGCAAATGCCAGCTCTGAAATACAGACCTGTCTCATCTTCCAGTACCCCATTGAATACTTTCTTGTCCTCTCCTTACATGCCTTGATGACATCGTCCATAAGGAGTATGAAAAGATAAGGTGACAGGATATCACCTTGTCTTACACCAGTGGTGGTCCTGAATTCTTCTGACTTATGGTTTGCCGTCCTCACATAATTTCTGCAAGACTTGTAGAAGCTCTGTTTAGCATGAATCAGAGGTGTTGGAATGTTCTTCCTTGCCAAACAGTTCCAGGGGACCTTGTCAGATGCCTTTTCCAGATCTAAGAAGCAAAGATGGATCTCACTCTTATACTCAAGAGCCTTTTCACTCAACTGTCTTAGTGTGAAGATAGGTCTTGATTACTTCAATTTGCTCGGAAGCCAGACTGGACCTCATCCAATTGTGGCTCAGCTAAGGCTTCTGAGTCTCTGTTCTAGGATTCTAGAGTAGATTTTACCAGAGAACTGTCTTCTTCATCCCATTCATTTCTGTCTCCAGTTCTTTTCTCCATGTGTTTTTCAGTATCCTTCTATGTCTGTTACCCCAGGGTAATGCTGTCAACAGGTTTCCTCCCTCATTGTATATCTTATGCAGTGTCTTTGTCTGACCTCTTGTTCCACCGGCGTTTGTTTGACTTCTTGTTCCACTGGTGTTTGTCTCACCTCTTGTTCCACTGGTGTTTGTCTCACCTCTTGTTCCACTGGTGTTTGTCTGACCTCTTGTTCCATTGGTGTTTATCTGGTTCTTGTTCCACTAGTGGTTGTCTAGTTCTTGTTCCACTGGTGTTTGTCTGGTTCTTGTTCCACTGGGGTTTGTCTGACCTCTTGTTCCACTGGTGTTTGTCTGACCTCTTGTTCCACTGGTGTTTGTCTGGTTCTTGTTCCACTGGTATTTGTCTGACCTCTTGTTTCACTGTTGTTTGTCTGACCTCTTGTTCCACCGGCATTTGTCTGACCTCTTGTTCCACTGGTGTTTGTCTCACCTCTTGTTCCACTGGTGTTTGTCTCACCTCTTGTTCCACTGGTGTTTGTCTCACCTCTTGTTCCATTGGTGTTTATCTGGTTCTTGTTCCACTAGTGGTTGTCTAGTTCTTGTTCCACTGGTGTTTGTCTGGTTCTTGTTCCACTGGGGTTTGTCTGACCTCTTGTTCCACTGGTGTTTGTCTGACCTCTTGTTCCACTGGTGTTTGTCTGGTTCTTGTTCCACTGGTATTTGTCTGACCTCTTGTTTCACTGTTGTTTGTCTGACCTCTTGTTCCACTGGTATTTGTCTCACCTCTTGTTCCACTGGTGTTTGTCTCACCTCTTGTTCCACTGGTGTTTGTTTGTCTCACCTCTTGTTCCACTGGTGTTTGTTTGTCTCACCTCTTGTTCCACTGGTGATTGTTTCTCTCACCTCTTGTTCCACTGGTGTTTGTCTCATCTCTTGTTCCACTGGTGTTTGTCTCACCTCTTGTTCCACTGGTGTTTATCTCACCTCTTGTTCCACTGGTGTTTGTCTCACCTCTTGTTCCACTGGTGTTTGTCTCACCTCTTGTTTCAATGGTGTTTGTCTGGTTCTTGTTCCACTAGTGTTTGTCTGGTTCTTGTTCTACTGGTTTTTGTCTGGTTCTTGTTCCACTTGTGTTTGTCTGACCTCTTGTTCCACTGGTGTTTGTTTGTCTGGTTCTTGTTCCACTGGTGTTTGTCTGACCTCATGTTCCACTGGTGTTTGTCTGACCTCTTGTTCCACTGGCGTTTGTCTGGTTCTTGTCATCTCTTGTTCCACTGGAGTTTGTCTGGTTCTTGTCATCTCTTGTTCCACTGGTGTTTGTCTGGTTCTTGTCATCTCTTGTTCCACTGGTGTTTGTCTGGTTCTTGTCACCTCTTGTTCCACTGGTGTTTGTCTGGTTCTTGTCATCTCTTGTTCCACTGGTTCTTGTCATCTCTTGTTCCACTGGTGTTTGTCTGGTTCTTGTTCCACTGGTGTTTGTCTGGTTCTTGTCATCTCTTGTTCCACTGGTTCTTGTCACCTCTTATTCCACAGGTGTTTGTCTTGTTCTTGTCACCTCTTGTTCCACTGGTGTTTGTCTGGTTCTTGTCATCTCTTGTTCCACTGGTGTTTGTCTGGTTCTTGTCATCTCTTGTTCCACTGGTGTTTGTCTGGTTCTTGTCATCTCTTGTTCCACTGGTGTTTGTCTGGTTCTTGTTCCACTGGTGTTTGTCTGGTTCTTGTCATCTCTTGTTCCACTGGTTCTTGTCACCTCTTATTCCACAGGTGTTTGTCTTGTTCTAGTCACCTCTTGTTCCACTGGTGTTTCTCTGGTTCTTGTCATCTCTTGTTCCACTGGTGTTTGTCTGGTTCTTGTCATCTCTTGTTCCACTGGTGTTTGTCTGGTTCTTGTCATCTCTTGTTCCACTGGTGTTTGTCTGGTTCTTGTCATCTCTTGTTCCACTGGTGTTTGTCTGGTTCTTGTTCCACTGGTGTTTGTCTGATCTCTTGTTCCACTGGTTTTTGTCTGGTTCTTGTTCCACTGGTGTTTGTCTGACCTCTTGTTCCACTGGTTTTTGTCTGGTTCTTGTTCCACTTGTGTTTGTCTGACCTCTTGTTCCACTGGTGTTTGTCTGACCTCTTGTTCCACTGGTGTTTGTTTGTCTGTTTCTTGTTCCACTGGTGTTTGTCTGACCTCTTGTTCCACTGGTGTTTGTCTGGTTCTTGTCATCTCTTGTTCCACTGGAGTTTGTCTGGTTCTTGTCATCTCTTGTTCCACTGGTGTTTGTCTGGTTCTTGTCATCTCTTGTTCCACTGGTTCTTGTCACCTCTTATTCCACAGGTGTTTGTCTGGTTCTTGTCATCTCTTGTTCCACTGGTGTTTGTCTGGTTCTTGTCATCTCTTGTTCCACTGGTGTTTGTCTGGTTCTTGTCATCTCTTGTTCCACTGGTGTTTGTCTGGTTCTTGTCACCTCTTGTTCCACTGGTGTTTGTCTGGTTCTTGTCATCTCTTGTTCCACTGGTGTTTGTCTGGTTCTTGTCATCTCTTGTTCCACTGGTTTTTGTCTGGTTCTTGTCATCTCTTGCTCCACTGGTGTTCGTCTGGTTCTTGTCACATCTTGTTCCACTGGTGTTTGTCTGGTTCTTGTCATCTCTTGTTCCACTGGTGTTTGTCTGGTTCTTGTTCCACTGGTGTTTGTCTGGTTCTTGTCATCTCTTGTTCCACTGGTGTTTGTCTGGTTCTTGTCATCTCTTGTTCCACTGGTGTTTGTCTGGTTCTTGTCATCTCTTGTTCCACTGGTGTTTGTCTGGTTCTTGTCATCTCTTGTTCCACTGGTGTTTGTCTGGTTCTTGTCATCTCTTGTTCCACTGGTGTTTGTCTGGTTCTTGTTCCACTGGTGTTTGTCTGACCTCTTGTTCCACTGGTTTTTGTCTGGTTCTTGTTCCACTTGTGTTTGTCTGACCTCTTGTTCCACTGGTGTTTGTCTGACCTCTTGTTCCACTGGTGTTTGTTTGTCTGTTTCTTGTTCCACTGGTGTTTGTCTGACCTCTTGTTCCACTGGTGTTTGTCTGGTTCTTGTCATCTCTTGTTCCACTGGTGTTTGTCTGGTTCTTGTCATCTCTTGCTCCACTGGTGTTTGTCTGGTTCTTGTCATCTCTTGCTCCACTGGTGTTTGTCTGGTTCTTGTCATCTATTGTCCCACTGGTCTTTGTCTGACATCTTGTTCTACTAGTGTTTGTCTGGTTCTTGTTCCACTGGTGTTTGTTTGGTTCTTGATCCACTGATGTTTATCTGGTTCTTGTTCCACTGGTGTTTGTCTTGTTCTTGTTCCACTGGTGTTTGTCTGACCTCTTGTTCCACTGGTGTTTGTCTGGTTCTTGTCATCTCTTGTTCCACTGGTGTTTGTCTGGTTCTTGTCATCTCTTGTTCCACTGGTGTTTGTCTGGTTCTTGTCATCTCTTGTTCCACTGGTGTTTGTCTGGTTCTTGTCATCTCTTGTTCCACTGGTGTTTGTCTGGTTCTTGTTCCACTGGTGTTTGTCTGACCTCATTTCCACTGGTGTTTGTCTGGTTCTTGTTCCATTTGTGTTTTTCTGACCTCTTGTTCCACTGGTGTTTGTCTGACCTCTTGTTCCACTGGTGTTTGTTTGTCTGTTTCTTGTTCCACTGGTGTTTGTCTGACCTCCTGTTCCACTGGTGTTTGTCTGACCTCATGTTCCACTGGTGTTTGTCTGACCTCTTGTTCCACTGGTGTTTGTCTGGTTCTTGTCATCTCTTGTTCCACTGGTGTTTGTCTGGTTCTTGTTCCACTGGTGTTTGTCTGACCTCTTGTTCCACTGGTGTTTGTCTGGTTCTTGTCATCTCTTGTTCCACTGGTGTTTGTCTGGTTCTTGTCATCTCTTGTTCCACTGGTGTTTGTCTGTTCTTGTTCCACTGGTGTTTGTCTGGTTCTTGTCATCTCTTGTTCCACTGGTGTTTGTCTGTTCTTGTTCCACTGGTGTTTGTCTGGTTCTTGTCATCTCTTGTTCCACTAGTTCTTGTCACCTCTTATTCCACAGGTGTTTGTCTTGTTCTTGTCACCTCTTGTTCCACTGGTGTTTGTCTGGTTCTTGTCATATCTTGTTCCACTGGTGTTTGTCTGGTTCTTGTCATCTCTTGTTCCACTGGTGTTTGTCTGGTTCTTGTCATCTCTTGTTCCACTGGTGTTTGTCTGGTTCTTGTCATCTCTTGTTCCACTGGCGTTTGTCTGGTTCTTGTCATCTCTTGTTCCACTGGTGTTTGTCTGGTTCTTGTCATCTCTTGTTCCACTGGTGTTTGTCTGGTTCTTGTCATCTCTTGTTCCACTGGTGTTTGTCTGGTTCTTGTCATCTCTTGTTCCACTGGTGTTTGTCTGGTTCTTGTCATCTCTTGTTCCACTGGTGTTTGTCTGGTTCTTGTCATCTCTTGTTCCACTGGTGTTGTCTGGTTCTTGTCATCTCTTGTTCCACTGGTGTTTGTCTGGTTCTTGTCATATCTTGTTCCACTGGTGTTTGTCTGGTTCTTGTCATCTCTTGTTCCACTGGTGTTTGTCTGGTTCTTGTCATCTCTTGTTCCACTGGTGTTTGTCTGGGTCTTGTTCCACTTGTGTTTGTCTGACCTCTTGTTCCACTGGTTTTTGTCTGGTTCTTGTTCCACTTGTGTTTGTCGGACCTCTTGTTCCACTGGTGTTTGTCTCACTTCTTGTTCCACTGGGGTTTGTTTGTCTGTTTCTTGTTCCACTGGTGTTTGTCTGACCTCCTGTTCCACTGGTGTCTGTCTAACCTCTTGTTTCACTGGTTCTTGTCATCTCTTGTTCCAATGGAGTTTGTCTGGTTCTTGTCATCTCTTGTTCCACTGGTCTTTGTCTCATTTTTGTCATCTCTTGTTCCACTGGTGTTTTTCTGGTTCTTGTCACCTCTTGTTCCACTGGTGTTTGTCTGGTTCTTGTCATCTCTTGTTCCACTGGTGTTTGTCTGGTTCTTGTCATCTCTTGTTCCACTGGTGTTTGTCTGGTTCTTGTCATCTCTTGCTCCACTGGTGTTTGTCTGGTTCTTGTCATCTCTTGCTCCACTGGTGTTTGTCTGGTTCTTGTCATCTCTTGTTCCACTGGTGTTTTTCTGGTTCTTGTCACCTCTTGTTCCACTGGTGTTTGTCTGGTTCTTGTCATCTCTTGTTCCACTTGTCTTTGTCTGACATCTTGTTCCACTGGTGTTTGTCTGGTTCTTGTTCCACTGGTGTTTGTGTGGTTCTTGCTCCACTGATGTTTGTCTGGTTCTTGTTCCACTGGTGTTTGTCTGGTTCTTGTTCCACTGGTGCTTGTCTGGTTCTTGTTCCACTGGTGTTTGTCTGGTTTTTGTTCCACTGGTGTTTGTCTGGTTCTTGTTCCACAGGTGTTTGTCTGGTTCTTGTTCCACTGATGTTTATCTGGTTCTTGTTCCACTGGTGTTTGTCTCATTATTCTCATCTCTTGTTCCACTGGTGTTTGTCTGGTTCTTGTTCCACTGGTGTTTGTCTGGTTCTTGTTCCACTGGTGTTTGTCTGGTTCTTGTTCCACTGGTGTTTGGTTCTTGTTCCACTGGTGTTTTTCTGACCTCTTGTTCCACTGATGTTTGTCTGGTTCTTGTTCCACTGGTGTTTGTCTGGTTCTTGTTCCACTGGTGTTTGTCTGGTTCTTGTTCCACTGGTGTTTGTCTGGTTCTTGTTCCACTGGTGTTTGTCTGGTTCTTGTTCCACTGGTGTTTGTCTGGTTCTTGTTCCACTGGTGTTTGTCTGGTTCTTGTTCCACAGGTGTTTGTCTGGTTCTTTTTCCACAGGTGTTTGTCTGGTTCTTGTCATCAGTTTTATATTGGTGATCGTGTTATACCATTTCAATCCTTCTATGCTATGCAAGCATTGATTTATGAAAGTCTATAACTTCCTGGTTGTGTATTGTGTTGTACTTCATTCATTTACCTTCAGTGAAACACACTTTACCACATTTATCCTTGTTTTTCATGTTACACTTTTGTGCATTTAAAGAGATATTACTGTTATTATATAATATATTACATATTATTATTCATTTGGTGCATTTTTTCACTTCATTTAATTTACCTGTTAAACAGATTGAGTAAATATTCAGGTATACAGTTATCATATGTGTTTATTTTCACTTAATTTACCTGTTAAAGAGATACTGAGTAAACATTCAGGTATACAGTTATCATATGTGTTTATTTCCACTTATTTACCTGTTAAAGAGATACTGAGTAAATATTCAGGTATACAGTTTTCATATGTGTTTATTTTCACTTAATTTACCTGTTAAAGAGGTGCTGAGTAAATATTCAGGTAAACAGTTATCATATGTGTTTATTTTCACTTAATTTACCTGTTAAAGAGATACTGAGTAAATATTCAGGTATACAGTTATCAAATGTGTTTATTTTCACTTAATTTACCTGTTAAAGAGATACTGAGTAAATATTCAGGTATACAGTTATCATATGTGTTTAATTTCACTTAATTTACCTGTTAAAGAGATACTGAGTAAATATTCAGGTATACAGTTATCATTCATATGTGCATATTTTCATTTATTTTACCTGTGCATAGATGTTTGTGCTACCCATTCAAAATCTTTCCATGTCTACTTGATCCCTGTCATCTGTATGTCTAATTATATTTTCCATGTGTTTTTTTTAAAATCTCCCTCTGTTTCTCTTAACTAGGGTATTCCATAATAAGAACTGTCTTGTAATGCTATTAGCATGTTTTTTTTTTTCATTTTTATACTGAGAGTGTGTCTTACCCAACACCACTGTTTTCTCCTCACATTTTGGTTTGTTGTTATTTCGTCTGGTCACTTTCGTCAGTTCCACATTTGTGATCTTTTTTTACTATTTGAATCATTCTTTTTTGTGCAATTAGAAGAACGAATTGAGGCCTTTAAGATGTAGATATACAGAAGAATGGGGCACGTCCCTATGGAAGAGAAAACAAATAAATAAAGAGGTCATAGAAAACCTAGGAATGAAAATAGAATTAATAAAGTAGATCAAAATTAGACAACGAAAATGCTTTGGCCATGTAAAAAGACGTAACACCTTATTGAAGCCCATAATAGATGGCAGAGAGTTGAAGGTAAACATGCAAGAGAATGGTAGTAAATAAATAACACACACATAAAGATATGTCTCGGGCTCTCGTGAGAAATAAAGTAAAAAACCAAACAGAAGTGAGAGGCTTACCAAAGAATTGAACCCAGGACCTTCCAAACGGCACCACCGCTTAGCTACCGAAGCAAATTGCACTATGCTGTCTGTCAACTCGACACCACCACAATATTTATTTAAGAGAAAGACTGCTATACATGGGAAGATAACATTTTATATCCTCCCCCGCAATATGGCCCACTACTTTAAACTGTTGAACATCCCTGGTTTAGATGATCTTGTAATGCTATCTCGTACACTGAACAGGAAATCTCGCTGTCACCGTAAACAATTCCACAACTGGTGCACATACCACTTTAACCGAGGGGTTGTGGAGCGCTTTAAAGAGAGAGCTGCGCACACTACGGCAGCAAAACACACAATATACCCCAAATATAACCTTAGGGTTGAACAGGGTATAACTGCAATATAGTTGACGTAAGGGGAAAAAAAAAAAACACTACGGCAGCGTGGAAATAGTCTTGTACAGACCTGTTCGTCGTATTTCGCGGAATTCGTGTGGAGGAAATTGCACGTTGGCGAACACGCCAACATCATGTTTCGAGCTATTAAAAAAAAAAAAAAAAAACAGGATTATTTACCAGACACAAAAATAGGTAAACCCGCTCTTACTCCGGAGACAGAGTAATAATCAGTCAAACGGCGTCAGTGTTTGTTGGACGTTATTTTTATTGGCGAAAGGTGGAAACAAGGTTCAAGGTAAAGTTAGCGTTAGCCGACGTATCGATTGCTAGTTTGGAGATCCTGGGCATCTGTCTCCTATACTGGGGTTCTACCGAAATATCTCTTACATACCAAACAAAATGTTGCCGATTGCAAGAAGATCTGCCGTCAACCGTCACCTGGTTTTAAAGTAGATAGGGAACGTTCTTCGCAGTTACCCAGTAACTACAAGCAATCTGTACACATCTACATAAATGTACAGTATTGGGCAAAGAACGACCAGCCAAGTGGCAGTGGATCATTAACAAACAGAAAACAATCCAAGTTATCAATTGTAAGGTCAATGATCCCGTTACACGCCCATTGAGGCATATTGGGAATATGGTGATTCTTGACCATACGGCACACTAGGGAAGATGTGGTCAGCATTACGCCGGCCGCCCCTTCCCAGAGTTGCTCTGATACCCAATTCATGAGGCTGGGTCGACCCCGGAGCAGTTTGTGGTCTAAAAAAAAATCCACCTCAACTGGGGATCGAACCATGGACCGCCGAGATGGGAAGCCAGTGCACTAACAGGGGGGAAAATATGAGTCATTTCCAATGTTCTAGTTTTGTCTAAAAGCAACGGTAGTTAACGTTTTCATACAGATGATTAGTTTCTAGGCTGAGGCCAGTGTTGGTGTAGCTGGCGAGTCCTTTTCAGGGCTCTATGCTAGCAGATTAATAATGTTAGTCCTCTCCAGGACTTAGTATTTATCACGCTGGTCCGGCTTCATTCTGACAACCTGTTTTGATTGCTCAGGAGTTCACTACAACCGTGTTCACAGAACACTAAGGAAGTACGGCCAGTGTTGGCGTAGCTGCCAAGTCCTTTTCAGGGCCTTATGCTAGCAGATGGATAATGTTAGTCTTTCTCAAGACTTAGTATCTATCAACGCTGGTCGGGCTAGCAGTCCTTTTCAGGGCTACTTCATGCTAGCTGATCGATGCTATTAGTCCTTTTCAGGGCATAGTGTTTATCTACACATCCCTTTAGTTAACAGAGTTCACTTATTTTTGAATGACAAAATGCGCTTCGATATAACCAAATGACTTATAAGTCTCGGCTGAAAGTGACGTTCCTCGCCACAAGAAGGTAAAACCCGAAACAAAGACAAATTTTTTTTCGAGAAGTACACTGTACTCAACAACCAAAAAGCTACAGACTTTCATAAATGGGTGCTTGCGTAGAATAGATGGATTAAAATGGTATGATAAGGTTACCAACGTGGAACTGAGGACAAGAACTAGACAAGTGCCAGTGAAACGAGATGAGAAGAAGGCGATGGATAGGACACACACTGAGGAAACCTGTTGATAGCATTACAAGGCAGTCCTTGTTCTGGAACACCCAGGACAAGAGAGGCAGAGGTAGACCAAGAAGCACATGGAGAAGAGAGCTGGAAACAGAGGTGAAAATGATGAGGAGAACGTGGAAAGAACTTGAGATAATGGCACGTGACAGGAGGACTTGGCATGTGTTTGTTGAAGGCCTAGCTCCTTTGGGAGTGGAGGGTTATGAATGAACACTGTAGACTAATGCACTGGTGAGATTAAAATTTACATCATAAAATCTGGCGTTGCTTATGTTTTTGAAACAGTTTCGTCTGCTATTTTCAAATAAAACCACAGCAGACGTAAATTTGCCGTTGCTTTTTTATTCTTTCCTTAAATTTGCCTGTAAAAAATAGACTCATTAAATTTTTTTTTTAAATCGTTTCATTCGGTACTGCTCAGATAAGACCAGCTGCCTTGTCCGCATCAAAGGATCGCCAATACCTTCTGCCATGATTGTAGTACCATTCGTACAGGCTCATTCTTACTTATCGCTTGTTGTCATCTGTCCACTTATATCATTATCATGGGAGCCGCGCTGGTGTAATGGCTTCGGCGTTGTACTGGCGACCAGGTGTTCGTGGTTCAAACCCGGGCGTCAGCGTTTGAAGAAATTTGACGGAATAACCTGAACGGTTCCTGTGATAAACCCTCTGTGGATGGGAAGGAGCGAAGCTCCTGACCGGGTTGGAAGGAAAGTCCTCAGGTTCCCCAGCCTCGCAATGACATGTCATTGGGCCGAAGGGCTGAAAGCCCAAGTGCCGCTGGTTAAGGGGGGAAAAAAATATATCATTATCTTGCTCTTGCTGGTATGCGTCCAACTTTTCCATCTATTGTGGTTTTCAACAGAACTGGCCGCAAGAATTTTTCATGGTGACGTGAGATCTTGTGCCTCCTTCCCACACACACACACACATATATACATACACATATGCGGGTATTGTATGTATTCTTACCAGACTCAGTGTCATGCTATCAGATGACACTCTAATTCCCGTATGTAATGTTCACTAGCATTTTACAACAAAACATTTTACATTTATGTTTCTCAAATCTTGTTGTAAGTAATATTTTACTTACTCGTTATGATTTGTAGAAGGGAGCTCTGTGCACCGTCGTTGAAAAAGAAGAAGGATTAAAAAAAAAACCCATTTTACTTTGAAATTTTCTGTTTCACTTCCAAGAGCCGGCCTCAATTTTCAACAAGGTCTTAGACCTGTTTATATGTCCATAAATATGTTATATGTTTAATTTTGATCTCATAATTGCCTCATTCAGTCATAACTGACTATGGGAATTGACTCTGAGGTGACAGCTCTCCGCTGCTTTTTTTTTCCTTCTTGTTCCTTTTGACGTTTTCTCCTCTCGTCTGCTTGCCGTGAGAGCTTCTTTTTGCGCAATCTGAGATGGCGCCGTAGAGAGCAACGTCACTTGGTGCGATAGGCAGATTCATCCTCCCAGGTTGCTGGGTTTATGTCCAGTGCCCTGACGTCTCTCTTGCATATATCTTTGAATCTCAGCTGTCATCTCATAATTGATCTCATACAATAATATTTGTTTTTTCAGTCCTAGTTTTCTAGACAAGTCTTTACTTGTTCTCATCTCGTTCTATCAGACGGGTCGCATTCTTGTATGTAGCAACATTTCTTTACTTCTGTGATCTATTAAAATAGGCGTTCTAACATTCCATTTCCCGGTCATGCATGGTAATATAATTTCTAAATCAGGCGTACAGCAATCCAGATCAGACGGACAGCAATTTCCCGATTATGCGTAGAGCGATTTCCCCAATCTGTCACTCTTATTTACGCGTGAAGTTTGTGTACCTAGCTAAGTTACCATAGTACGGAATTATCCGCCCCTCGGCTATTAGGCCATTCAAGACTGCAATATCAACCAAACATAAAAATAGGATTTCCCCCCTCCCCCCCCTTTTTTGGGGGGGGGGTGTTTTTTTTTAAGGATGTGATATAAAAATCATTTGTGAGGAAATGATACTGCCCCCAAAGTTTTTTTTTCTCATTTAAAACAAAAAACAAAAAGAATAAAAAATAGTACATTAAGCATTTTTTAAATATTTAAAACACCCCCCCCCCCTCTCCATTTATTAAGTCATACCTATGGTCCTGCCCCATATTACTTTCTTAATTGAAACATTTGTGAAACAATCACATCAGTTTTCGAAAAAAAAAAAAATTATGGGAAAGAGCCCAGTTCACAGTGAAAACTAAATTGAATACCCCATTAAATTAGCAAGTAGACGTTTCAATGTTGTCATGGTGCATAGACCATTGACTACAAAAATGTAGCGAAGTTGAAATGGGATGGAAATAAATGAAATGATGAGGGCATTTAGCAGATAAAGTCAAGACATAATTATTTACCGTTATGTTTTAGCGAGTTTGTATTTTTATTTTACCGGCTATTCCGAGTATGACATGAAATTACTTATTTACTTAGTCGCTCCTCTTCTACCGTGAGGTCAAGGCCGTAGATACGGGGGGGGGGGGGAATTATACTGTACCGGTACCAAAATAGTGCATTAAAAAAAATTAAACACCCCCCCCCCTTTTTTATAATAAAGTCCTATCTACGGCCCTGCGTGAGGTGTAGAGGTTTGTAAGAGAGAGCGCCATAATGACGTGAAGTTACCATAAAGAAAGCGGATATAAACTTTCCAAGTAGCGCAGGCCTTCAATAAATGTGCGCCAGGACTTCTTGTCTTGTACCACCAGATCGAGATTTTTCCATGTCTGTCATTGATGTCTCTAGTTCTCTTATGTATGTGTTGTCCAGCCTCCTTCTGCTTCTGTAACCCTGGTGATTCCAGAACAAGGGAAGTCTTATAATGCTATCAAGTTTTCCCAAAGTATGGTATATTCTTTCCATCGCCAGCGTCCTCTTCTCATCTCCTACGGCACTTGTCAGGTTCTTGTAATCAATTCTACAATGGTGTTCTTATACCATTTCAGTCATTCTGTTCCACTACCACACAAACATGACAGTCAGTAACTTCCTGGTTATTTTTATTTTATATTTTATTTGCCTTCTTGTGGTGAGGTACGTTCATTTCAACCTATTTGGTTATGTCAGAGCGCATTTACCATCCAAAAATAAGTCAACTCTATTGACTGCTAACCCGATCAGCGTTGATAGATACTAAGTCCTGAAAAGGACTAACATTATCTATCTGCTACCGTAAAGCCATAAAAAGGACTCGACAGCTACGTCAACGCCGCCGAGCTAGGTGATATTATTAGTGGCAGAATTACGTCGGTACTTCCTGGTTGTTATTTTAAAGCTGAATTTAATAGTAAGTCAAAAAGCCAGGGGAGAAAAGTAACGGTAAGCCAAACTAACAAAAATGGAAGAGTTCAAATACCCTTTCTGCTCATCATAGACGGTAGATTAGACACGCCGAAAGGAGAATTCAACAAGCCAATAAAATGGCCTAACAGCTCACCAACAACACGTATCAGCGTACTTCAGTGAGCTGACAAACACCTCCTTCACAATTTACAATACGCAGTTTATTGTACTGGACACAAAGCTCCATGATAATAGAATATAGGCCAAATGGCAAATGCAGTAATAGGCAGTCGTCCAGTCCGTTCACTATCAAACGCTGGTCAATGGCAATCATACAGTATTTATTCTCATCGTACACTTGACATCTTCGTAACTAGATATGGTTCCTGAATATAATAGACTAGGGACACCTCACCAAAGTATCTTGGTGCCCTAGTGATGGAATGATCCAGGAAAATCACAGTAGACTGCAGGAGCTCAATACACATACGTCCGCTCACATTCAAACACAAGCCGAATCTCTTCTAGCAGACGATCACCCACCTCTGCTTGACACTTTCGCGTCTGCTTCTACACTATATCGATATGACGTCACTTCCTTTATTAGGAAGTAAGTCCGTATAAAATTATCAGAAAAGTAGTCCTGTCGAGCTAACCATAATACATCCATAATCGTTATGAATTTTAATCATAACATAACCCCCCCCCCCCCCGCAAAAATAATGAAAACAAGGTATCATCAAATTTCACTGTAAGTAAGAACTAGAATAGCACCCAGGTTTTTGCCATAGGGTAGGCAATTTAGCATTAAAAGTGTGGACCATGGTTATTAGGACCAAAGCCAATGTCTGCTCACGGACAAATTCCTTTTAACAGCAATGAGAGGTCGCCATAACTAAGAGTTACCAACACACTAAAAAATGATGGTGGCAATACATGCACTCACATACCTCACACCGTCCAGTAACACCTATCCGTCAAGTCCAGTATCAGTTGTCAAATAGTTAACTTATTGATCAATAGCAATAATGCAAAGTATTATTGAACATATTAATTTATAACAGCGTAAATAGAAGAAATTAGGCAGACAATCATATTAGTCATGTGAATGAAAGCATCATCATACGTGAAAAGATTAAATTCACGTGTACATCTTGAGTACATGTAATAAAAAGTGTACTGTGGTGTCAATGAAAAAAACAAATGTAATTCCTTTCATGACGAAGTTGTGTGTCCAATCAGGTAAGAATACGATGATCTATGGTATAGATTGCAAACTTGTTGTGAGAACCATTAAAATGTTCAATTATATAATTAGTGTGAGTGTAGTAATGACTTATGTCAATCACATAATGTCATCAAGCTAATTAAAACTAATCAACTGCTAATTAAAGCACCGTATTTAAAGCAACAATGTTATACTGTCATCCGTACTAGTGGAATAATACCAACTAAAGTCCAGCGAAAATATTTATAATCGCGCACATAGTTCATGTCCATGATTATCCTCCATGGTATCGTGTAGGTTCCTCTATGGATTCAAGTTCATCACCACTGTTCAATGTTCACCCTGATACAGATAAATAATCGCACGTTAGGATTTATTTAGTTATGTCCCTTTGTCCATGAAAGGCATTCTTGAGTTAAGTCCCTTAATTGTCAAACACTTCATAAAATGGAATAAATCAATATTCGCATTCAAACGACTCATATGTCACATTATTCGTAGCCCTTCAATTAATGCGTGTTTTGTGCACATAAACCGTGTATGGGAACAGTCAATAAGGTTCAAGACATCCATGTGATGAGCTGAGTAAAAAGAGTTATATCTTGAAATTGACGATCTGAGTATTCATCATCATCATGTGCCGAGTGATCACGGTCAATACCTGTAAGCATTGTCAAGAGAGTTACTGCGTGAATTCCTTCACTTTTTGATGAAACAATATTATAGATTTCTGTCTTGGCATCACAGGGTATGTTTATATATCCTCTTTACGTAGTAGTCATATGTCAGTGTGACGTACGTCTAGTTTGACAAGTGAATTTTCCCTGATATGATGGATGATTTAAAGGGACCTTTAGCTTTTCATAACATTAGAACCCCTGAACATTTGTTGTAACTTTCGTTTCGCCAGAGCGAACCGACCGGGACTCATTTAGTATGCGGCACGAGATCAAAGAGACAGACTGAGGGATTTCAGGGGAGACTATCGGCGCTATCAAAGACAGTAGTGGTCCCTGAAACGATTTCGCATCTCGGTGTTAAGCACGGAACCGATCGCAGCCAGAGTGAACGGGGAAAGCTGACGCAAGCAGCGAACGAAGATACGAGAGACCAGAGGGCGGCTTCTCTCTTTGGATTTGGCGGTCAGATCCCCCAAAGTTCATGAGATCAAAAAAGCTGTCAAAGTTCTCATGTCCCACTCATCTTGCATTCCAGTTGTAGATATACAGATCACGTAGAAATACACTTCATCATTCGCTGGCCAGAACTTGATAGAAGCACTAGCGATATTTGAAATCTTGCTAGATCATCCCATGGATTTTATACATATTTGCAGTGAATTCTATTCTGTGCAAAGCGGTAATATATATATTGTGTAAAGTGATCAGTGGTCGAGTTCATTCATTATATTTCATTGGATTTTGTGTTAATTTAAACCTATTAAATTAAACCGTCTCAATAGTTCCAGTTGTAAATATAATGATCTATCTATTATATTATTTCAAAAGATAATAGATGTTAATGCTTAAATTAACTTTTAAAGTCGCGAAGGAATTTATAATTAATAAATTCAGTTAAGTCCTATATTTATAGATGTGTGATTTAACCACTAGAACTCGCGCAGTGTTTATTAAATACATAATTAAATACTCGAGTGTATAATAGGCTTAACGGAAAATTTATCGCGCGCTTAGAAGATTATTTGTTTTAAAGTATGATTATGTTGTTATGGGTTTTCTATCTTTTTCTCTAGATTGATCACCTTTTGCAATCCCAGCAATAACGAAATCTTTCAGAGTTTCCATACTCGGTTCTTAAACTTCCAGACAGTTTGATGAGACATTTCTTTAAAGTAAATCTTGTGGTGGTCCGGTACGGCCTAGCTAACATAATTACATGAAAGAAAGCCTACCCAAGATCATTCGATTATTATCATCAAATTAAATCTGTAAGATAAACTGGAAGATGAACAGTGCCAGTAGCGATAGTTTATATACTGCTCTATTGTGAGAGATTACCGATTTATCTGACTGTGACCGAGCAGTTTTTTTCCTCACTGGATTAAAAAAAAACTTTCCCGGTCAGTGGCTATCATCACGCAGTGAAGGATTATACCATCACCTCATTTTCACTCCTATGTCGAATTGTGTCAGTGCCATCCCATAGACTCGTTTCTTTATAATAAAACACAAGAACTCTTAGAACTTCAAGTCCGGCGATAAGTGGGAATATTTGCTCTCAGTGAATCCTCGCATTATCTGGGGCGGGACATAGAAGGACTAGACAGTTGTCATACGTCAAGAGTTAATTATTGTGTTTATCATTCTATGGAGTGACTGATGCTGCAACTCGGTAAGTGTGTGGTGTATATGAGTGTGGATCCTCACAGTGTGCATGATTCAAACACCTAACATTTGATAGTACAACACTAGCATAGCATGAGAACAAATTGATGCTTCAGCCCGATCGTTTTGTCGCAACAGTATATCCAGATGAATCCTATAGCTTATTCCTAAGTGGACTTCTGGGACAGCTAGTTTTTCTCTGATCATCGCAAATAATTTGTCGGGAGAAACTTTATGATAGGAATTTACCGTCACACTCCAAAACTGTATAGTGCAATGGTGGTGTTATTTAAAGTTCACATATCCCTGACATGTTTTAAAAAAGGCACTTGGAACCCATTCCATCCATTATTCAGTAGCTGGAAGAGCTCTCCTTTCCTTGCTTTCTTGTATTCAATCGATGAGTGGGGTCTCTTGTCATAGTCCACCAGTAATCAGCAAGATTGAAGGGCTCCAATAGCCTTGATACTTGTCTCCATAGCAGCAATGTCTGGTGAAATCGTTCACCATGGCTATCATGACTGAACCACTGATCCCAACCGTTTGACGTAAAGAAATCCAGATGAGAATCCAGAAAATGAATTATTCAGAGACATGTTGCAGCCAAGAAATTTATACTTCGAATAGATTAGTCTACAATTTCTAGTATGTAATTATCAGATTAAGGCAAATGTTGAACCAAAAATTGTCCGTCACTGAACTTGCGTGCGTTCTAGCCATCTCTGCTTTTTCCTTAGCCATTGCAACCACGCAAATGAAATCGTCATCATGAAAAGAAGTTTTCGAATTTGCGGACCAACAAATACTCCATCTCTTATTTTAGCTTCACTCAGTCTTGGGAAAAAAGTTTTCTGATGAGTGTATTTGAAAGCCTCATCTGTTTTCATTCTCCATTGCCTTGACAAAGTTTTTTTCATGAGACCCAGCTTAATGTGCAAGGTGGCAACAAAATCTTGCTGGTGTCGACAAGTGCTGGGTTCTCAACGTTCTTACTGCCAGGCTTGCAATGACTGACTGAACTTGGCTACAATGTCTTCTGATGTAATGGTCCCACTTGGCTGCCAGCTATTTGTCAATCACAGAGTAGGAAAAACTTAAAGTGCAGTACCATGGTGTTCTCACCATGTAGTCTATCGTAATGGACATCAACTCACAGAGAAAAATCAACAGTACTTGGTGTATCCACCCATGAGAGTCAAGCAAAAGAGCGACCACTTTTAAAGTCACAGCAAAGTGACCAATGATGATGATAGTAGTTTTTACACTTCAAAAGCTACTTAACGTTTTCATAAGTTTCTTTCATATAAACTAGCATGACCAACTGGAATTGACGGTAACACATTACCATTATTCAACAAAACAGCTTTAAGACTCGTCTTGGATGAATCAATGAAAAGCCTCCACTCTTCCGGTATGTAAATGATTTTGAGGGCTGCCATGGTAATTTGATTTTGCAGAAATGTTGTGGCACGCAGAAAGGTCACCCTCTTTGGAAAAGGAATGTAGTAAGCGGCTTCTGGCGGTTCCTATACACAGAAATTGTAACATCTTCTGCCAGGAGATTCCACTGTTGCAATCTGGAACCCAAAAGCTCCGCCTTGTTCTTCGGTAAATTCAGATCTCTTTACAAGATCATTCAGTTCACCTTGGGTTATTAAGTGTGGTTTAGTGGATGTAGTTTGCTCAAAATCTTGGTCGCTTGAGGTTGATGGTTCAGGACCACCAATGTCCTCTTCTTCATCAGTGGAAGCAGCTGAAAATGATTCTGGCACTTTGGGAACTGGTAGGTCATCGCCATGTGGTACCGGACGTATTGCAGAGGGGATGTTTGGATATTCCAGAGTCCATTTTTTCTTCTTTGATATGCCTTTCCCAATTGGAGGGACTATGCAAAAGTAACAGTTGTTGAGATGATCAGTGGGCTCTCTCCAAATCATTGGGACTGCAAAAGGCATAGCTTGCCTTTTGCCAGTGAACCACAGTTTAAGATGAGCTGTACATGTATTGCAGCATATGTGTGGCGCCCAGCTCTTATCTTGATCTCCTATTCTGCAGCCAAAATACAAACTGTACGCTTTCTTAATCACTTTAGTTATATTTCGTTTTTGTGATACAAATGTCAACTTGAGGACAAAAAGTCCCAGGCGCGCTTATCCGGCGCAAGGCTCCGCTTGGCTGTAAATCCTGTTTAAACTGGTTTGGCTGTGGTTTGCTGAGTGCCCCGTTTAGGCACAAAAAAGGCGGGTGATATGGAATTCTGCTATAGGCATGCTGGGCGGGTTTGATATTCTGGAAGCCGCGATGCTCTGGCTGGTAATCCAATAGGCGAGTAGAGAGCTACTACTAACTGCATTTGGCGATTCCAGATTTTGTGTTGGCTCCGTTGCACTGCGTGAGCTTAACTTGGCGTTGACAAAAAGGGGTTTAGATTCAGGAACGGGGTTGACGATTCGTTGCTAGATGTATACAGAAACCCTCTAGATCGAAGAGTATATGACTTTCTTCGCCTGACTGAAGTCTGCTCTAGCGATTCGGTCTTCCTGAAACCCGAAAAATGCCAAGAAATAGGCGAAAAACATTTAGTTCTGTGTTAATGTTTGCCTTATTTCCATAATGGTCTATCTCGGGCCAGGAAATTCACGAATGTCCTTGTCTATTAAAACCAGTCTACTCTTATAGATCACAAGGGACGCTCCCCCCCGGACCTGGCCTGCATATTTCTACAGAAGTTCGGCGAAAGACGTAATCTAGAGTAAGACAAAAGAAATCGTGCGAAAGTTCCCCAGGTAGAGAAATGCATAACATTATGCTCTATCTTGTCTAAGGGGCGAAAACCCAAAGACTGACCGCGATTTGTTATCTTCCCCTGAAACAGATCACACTCGTTACCCAGGCCTCAAAGGGTACCAGCCGCTCGTCATCAAACGTTTTAAAGCGACCAGAGAAATTCCCCTGTTGGGACCACAGAGGGTACCCGCCGCTAACGAACCGTTTCTTTCACAGAAACCGTCTTTGGCTCGTTCTAACACTTAAAGCGGACCCGAGAAATGTTTCTCTGGTCGAACAGGTGCGTTGACGTAACATTATCGTTCGCTGACCGCTGCATGCTCGAACATAAACAACCTCGGGTGGGGTTTGCGAAGGTGAAAAATGAAGGTAGAAAGAAGAAACGAAAATACAAAATGACGAGGAAAACCAGAACATTTAAAAAGTAAACAAATTCCGGACAAAATGGTAAAATAGATTATCGGTCACGTGACAAGTGCCCCCCCCCCCCTCCCTTTTAAAGTTCGAGGAATACGGACAAAAATGACAGTAATTTATCTTTTCCATCGTCTTTTGTTACCTGTCATTGGAACATCCTATACTCATAAAACCAAATACGTTTCCAATTTCTGTCTGTCTGTATCACTAGCTCCGAGTTCATTTCTTTTCTTCCCTCTGTCTAATAGACGTTCAGCGAATGGGATTTTGCGAGGCCACTGAACACTGACATAATCTGTTTCCGTGTGAACATGACCTTCCTTCCCCAATTTGCTTTGTCTGTCCATGGTCCGGAAAATTATCCGCACCTGTTGTGAGTTTCGGCCCCGCCTGAACTCACTGGCCACTGCATAGGTAATCCGCCTGTTATGTGCAGTGTAATCGTTGCTGGACTCGGGCTGTTTAATTTCCGTTATGGATTTACCCTGTCCTGTCGCGGACTTGAATAACCCTCGATAGCTGCAGTCTGTCGGGGTTTTCCGCGCGCGTGTAACCCTAGTTGGCAAATACAGCCGGTCGTTGGCCGAAGAAATGCTAGCATTTTTCTTCTGCCTCTCCACACCTACTCCGCTGTTTCGGCGGGAGCATTGATCAATCTTCAGACCTGTGCCGTCTAAAGGCGGGTCTGGAGCTTTCCTTGCCTTGCCAGTCACAACTCTGGCTTGGTCAACGGAAATGATCAAGTTGTTCTGTAATGGCCTGGCGGAGGCGACTACTTTGCTGTCCATCAGTGGGGTTGAGACCACTGGAATAATGCGATTTGAATGAGAAAACTCTGCTGCCTGAAGCAAAGAGTAATCGATCGCATTCTGGGGTTCTACTAAATCATAACAGATCTCCGTAGCTTCTATCCGTGAAGACAGATAGGTAATATCTGCGAGTTGCAGAGTTTGTTGAGTCGCTTTCCCATTACTAGCATGACGTGAGCCAAGGCTCTCAACAATGGCTCCTTGTACAGTAGTAAGGCAGCTTTTCTCACTGTCTTCTGCCCCCTGAGAAGTGTGAGAGACTCAAATGGAATACCAGGGATCCCTTCGCCTGGAACCCTGTGTCCACCATAAACGTCAACTTTGCCCTCCCCTGAGGAAGTTACTGGCGTCAGTTGAACTTTGTCTTGCAATGCGAGATCCACTTCCTGGTTGACAGGCCCCGCAGACTGCATGCAAAAGACTGGACGGTTTGAGATCCCGTTTGATCGCGAAGTGCCCGAGAGAAAACTCTCGGTGTGTTTTTCCAAAGTTCCTTGGAACGGTTTGGAAAGTTTAACCCTTTTAGCAGGCGACTTATTCTTGCACCTTTTAAGCTCAGGGTGATAAGAGGAGCGGCGCCTCCATTCTACGATCGCTGAGTTGGAGGGATACGCCTCTGCATATGGTTTTTCGCTGTCCGGCCGGGAATCTCGCGAAATATAACGTGATAGGGTGTGGCTCCCTTTTCTCGACGTCACGTGTCGGTTAGGTGCTGCTCGGTCTGGAGCGTGAGAGGCTCGGGGTTCGCCGCTTGCCAGACGGGAACAATCCGTATTACAATGCTTGTTAGCACCTGTCTCACCTTTGTGCAGTTTCCATGCCTGGGAACGTTGCGTAATTTTTCCCGTGGCTTTAGGTCTGCTGTCCCGACGTAAATTCTTTCCTTGTTTGGGCTTCGGATCCAAGTCCAAAGGAAAGTCAATTTTCTGGAGTTGGGGTTCGGTTTTAGCAGGCAAGTTTTCTTTCATGGGCGCAAGGTTTGCAGGGGCGTTGACCGTTAAGGGCACAGTAGAAGGGGAAGTAGAGTGACTACATTTAGTATCTGTTTCCACCCTCCGAATTTGGCTATCCAGTTCATTCATTCTGATTTGGTGTAGCCTGTCCCATTCTTGTCGCTCTATTTCCAATTGCTTGTCCCGTTCTTGTTGCTCCATTTCCAATTGCTTGTCCCGTTTTTGTTGCTCCATTTCCAATTGCTTGTCCCGTTCTTGTCTTTGCTTTTCCCTTTGCTTCTCATCTTCTATCACTTCTTCTACATACTGTCGGGTGAATGCTTCACTCTCCCCAGTTTGTTTACATGACCATGCTAAGATTAAACGGCTGTCAAACCAATTGTCTACCTCGTATTGATCCTGCAGGCTTACTGCAAATTCTAGAAAGGGCTGGATTTCGCTATCCTTGTACTCCATGTACTTAGCTACCTCGAGGGCAATCCTATGCACTTTATCTAGATCGGCCATTATATCAGGGTGAGCAAACACTATAGAAGAATAGAACCTAAAGATCTTAGTTACCTAGTCCACTAGGTGCTGATTAACTTAATAATCAATAAAATCTAGGCTAGCCTGGGAACTCTAAAAACAAGAAAGTTTGTAGCTACTCTGATCGACAAGCACAAACCCCAAAAAACTCCAAAAAATGGAAGTGATGTAAAACTTATTACTATCACTACCCCCCAGTTCTGTCAGTACTAAGCTATTGAGAGGATTTGTTACTATCATCCGAATGAACACCCTCCCTTGGTACAGATGCAAGCTAGTAACTGACTATCTGTAGCTTCTTATCTCAGATTAAAGAGCTACTCCTGAAAAAAATATTAACCCTTAAAAAAATTTTTTTCTGACTTTTACAACGATAGTCGTCAGATTTGTCAACCAAAAACTCAGCAGTGATACCATCAACCTTTACCAGCTGTCTCATGTGTAGCATGAACAATAAATGTAACTAAATATTTATGATTGCTGTGGAGAAAAAACGCTGTTCCGACTTCCACCCAAAAGAAATAGTTCGATATGTCTAGGGGAAAGAAATTCCTATAATCTGCCGAACACTAAACTCTAAGAATCAAGATAGAATCTTGTGAGAGATTCCTACCAGACTGCAACCTCATCTGTTGCGATTGCTGCAGATGTAGTTCAAATTCCGCGGCGAGACCCCATTTGTTGTCGTAGATGGGCTCTAGAATCTCGGACGGGCTCCCATTTGTCGTGGTTGAGTTTGAGTGTATAGTATTTGTCGAGTTGGACAACAGTAGTGAAATCGACAAGGGATAGTGGACTGACAGAGTTATAGATTACACTTTAGATAAGGTGTAAATAGGAGGACTTGAGACAACCTGGAAGAAGATTTATTCAAAGGATCTCTCTCTCCAGGCCTCAACTCACTTTTACTGTCTAAGCATCTCCGGCTCTCACTCTTTTCTCTTATCATACATAGAGATTCTAGTAAAGAGCTAAAAATACAAATATGGATGGAAAGGTCGTGAACAGCGTATTAATAAAGATGTAAACTTTATTAAAGAAGAAAAAGCATGGAATTAATGCATATCATCACAACAACATAAAATTACATCAATAATCAAATAATCATCCATAGTCATCAATAACATTAGTCAACAAATTTTCAAAAGTTATTTGTACCAGAAATTAAATATACCATTTCTTATTGATTTTGACATGCTGATTTCAAATATCATAATGAAATTCACCAATTGGCTCTGGTTTTTTTTTAAATGATGAATTTACATTACAGTAATACAAATAATGTATGCTTGTTTAATTCTCTGGGGTGAACAGCTAGTCTTTCTACTTTAGCATTATAAAAATTGTGGTTACATACTCAATTAATTGATATTTCAACATAAAATGATAGAAAAAATAAAAACTTATTTAAAGTTCACATATCATGTTTTAAAAAGGCACATTTGAACCCATTCCATCATTATTCAGTAGCTGTTCGAGCTCTCTTTCCTTGCTTCTTGTATTCAATCGATGAGGTGTCTCTTGTCATAGTCCAACAGTAATCAGCAAGCATTGAAGGGCTCCAATTGCCTTGATACCTTGTCTCC
The DNA here is from genome assembly GCA_024509875.1 of Oreohelix idahoensis. NCBI lineage: Eukaryota > Metazoa > Mollusca > Gastropoda > Stylommatophora > Oreohelicidae > Oreohelix > Oreohelix idahoensis. The sequence goes on along the minus strand of JAMPIV010016562.1, from coordinate 47,170 downwards.
ATAGCAGCAATGTCCTGGTGAAATCGTTCACCATGCTCATCACTGACCACTCCACAGTTTGACGTAAAGAAATCCAGATGAGAATCCAGAAAATGAATTTTCAGAGACATGTTGCAGCCAAGACTCTTATACTTCAGAAGGAGATTTTCTACAATTTCATTGTAATTATCAGATCTGTTGTTTCCAAGAAAATTGTCCACCACTGACTTAAATGCTAGCCATGCTGCTTTTTCCTTGCCATGCAACACGCAAAGAAACTCGTCATCATGAAGAAGTTTTCGAATTTGCGGACCAACAAATACTCCATCTCTTATTTTAGCTTCACTCAGTCTTGGAAATTTTCTGATGAGGTATTTGAAAGCCTCATCTGTTTTCTCCATTGCCTTGACAAAGTTTTTCATGAGACCCAGCTTAATGTGCAAGGGTGGCAACAAAATCTTGCTGGTGTCGACAAGTGCTGGGTTCTCAACGTTCTTACTGCCAGGCTGCAATGACTGCCTGATTGGCCAATGTCTTCTGATGTAATGGTCACTTCATGCACGGCTATCCCACTCACAGAGAAAACAACAGTACTTGGTGTATCCACCCTGTAGTCTTCTGATGTAATGGTCACTTCATGCACGGCTATCCCACTCACAGAGAAAACAACAGTACTTGGTGTATCCACCCTGTAGTCTAAGCAAAAGAGCGACCACTTTTAAGTCACCGCAAAGTGACCAATGATGATGATCGTAGTTTATACACTTCAAAAGCTGCTTAATGTTTTCATAAGTTTCTTTCATATGAGCTGCATGACCAACTGGAATTGACGGTAACACATTACCATTATTCAACAAAACAGCTTTAAGACTCGTCTTGGATGAATCAATGAAAAGCATCCACTCTTCCGGTATGTAATTGATTTTGAGGGCTGCCATTATACCAGAAATGTTGTGGCACGCAGAAAGGTCACCCTCTTTGAAAAAGAATGTAATAAGCGGCTTCTGGCGGTTCCTATACACAGAAATTGTAACATCTTCTGCCAGGAGATTCCACTGTTGCAATCTGGAACCCAAAAGCTCCGCCTTGTTCTTCGGTAAATTCAGATCTCTTTACAAGATCATTCAGTTCACCTTGGGTTATTAAGTGTGGTTTAGTGGATGTAGTTTGCTCAAAATCTTGGTCGCTTGAGGTTGATGGTTCAGGACCACCAATGTCCTCTTCTTCATCAGTGGAAGCAGCTGAAAATGATTCTGGCACTTTGGGAACTGGTAGGTCATCGCCATGTGGTACCAGACGTATTGCAGAGGGGATGTTTGGATATTCCAGAGTCCATTTTTTCTTCTTTGATATGCCTTTCCCAATTGGAGGGACCATGCAAAAGTAACAGTTGTTGAGATGATCAGTGGGCTCTCTCCAAATCATTGGGACTGCAAAAGGCATAGCTTGCCTTTTGCCGTCAACCACAGTTTAAGATGAGCTGCACATGTATTGCAGCGTATGTGTGGCGCCCAGCTCTTATCTTGATCTCCTATTCTGCAGCCAAAATACAAACTGTACGCTTTCTTAATCACTTTAGTTATATTTCGTTTTTGTGATACAAATGTCACCTCACCACATATATAACAGAAATTATTAGCAGTGTGCACACATGTCCTAGGCATTTCTAACTACGATATTTTGATAAGGACAAATGCACTAACTAATGGCAAAATTTTATCAGAGATAAGATATTTATACACAAAGGTGATGTAATCATAGGTAGGATTGCATCATCAACTTCTAGTTACATTTTTATTGGTCATTAGAACAAAATTATGCAATTGCCCACAACAGTTGCGTCATATATATAAATTGACCACAATTAAATAAACTAGTAGCATATATCTTGAAAACTAGAGCCAATCAACATTTTTTAATGTCATTTTCGTTTTCAGCACACCAAAATTAGTTAAGATCAGCTATTTTCATTTCTGGTACATTTTGGTTGTTGACTAGTGTAATCACATACACCAACAACCACACACACAGACCACCATTTATAAAACCTGTAGAACACAGAGAGATGAAATAACTGAGTGTCAGCCCGTCCGTTTTCGGGACCATATGAAATAGCTCCAGTAAGTGGTTTTTTCGTATATATCCTCCATCGGTGATGGAATTAACCTGAATAAAATCACTGTATAGGCGCTATCATTCCTCCCTAATTGCGCGAGGTGGTCTGGAAGACTCTATTTATCTCCTGCTGATCGAATAAACAAACTGAACGACAGCCTGTCCATAGATGGCTGCTCATACGTGCGAGGTTTTAAGTATCCAGAAAATACACCAGAAGAAGTCACTTGAGGACAAAAAGTCCCAGGCGCGCTTATCCGGCGCAAGGCTCCGCTTGGCTGTAAATCCTGTTTAAACTGGTTTGGCTGTGGTTTGCTGAGTGCCCCGTTTAGGCACAAAAAGGCGGGTGATATGGAATTCTGCTATAGGCATGCTGGGCGGGTTTGATATTCTGGAAGCCGCGATGCTCTGGCTGGTAATCCAATAGGCGAGTAGAGAGCTACTACTGCATTTGGCGATTCCAGATTTTGTGTTGGCTCCGTTGCACTGCGTGAGCTTAACTTGGCGTTGACAAAAAGGGGTTTAGATTCAGGAACGGGGTTGACGATTCGTTGCTAGATGTATACAGAAACCCTCTAGATCGAAGAGTATATGACTTTCTTCGCCTGACTGAAGTCTGCTCTAGCGATTCGGTCTTCCTGAAACCCGAAAAATGCCAAGAAATAGGCGAAAAACATTTAGTTCTGTGTTAATGTTTGCCTTATTTCCATAATGGTCTATCTCGGGCCAGGAAATTCACGAATGTCCTTGTCTATTAAAACCAGTCTACTCTTATAGATCACAAGGGACGCTCCCCCCCGGACCTGGCCTGCATATTTCTACAGAAGTTCGGCGAAAGACGTAATCTAGAGTAAGACAAAAGAAATCGTGCGAAAGTTCCCCAGGTAGAGAAATGCATAACATTATGCTCTATCTTGTCTAAGGGGCGAAAACCCAAAGACTGACCGCGATTTGTTATCTTCCCCTGAAACAGATCACACTCGTTACCCAGGCCTCAAAGGGTACCAGCCGCTCGTCATCAAACGTTTTAAAGCGACCAGAGAAATTCCCCTGTTGGGACCACAGAGGGTACCCGCCGCTAACGAACCGTTTCTTTCACAGAAACCGTCTTGGCTCGTTCTAACACTTAAAGCGGACCCGAGAAATGTTTCTCTGGTCGAACAGGTGCGTTGACGTAACATTATCGTTCGCTGACCGCTGCATGCTCGAACATAAACAACCTCGGGTGGGGTTTGCGAAGGTGAAAAATGAAAGAAAGAAGAATACAAAATGACGAGGAAACCCAGGACATTTAAAAAGTAATCAAATTATGGACAAGATGGTAAAATAAATTATCTTTCACGTGACACCTGGTAATACGTTTTCTGTATACCCGGCATTGTTCCTTTAGTGGGATAATTTGTTAACTCTGTTTCACCCCCCCCCCCTTTTTTTCTTTGCTTAGTAAATGGTAGACACCATTGGGATAACAGTAATTTTTGTCTACCACCATAACTAATATTGTAACACCTCTTTCAGAGTAATTAAATTCACTGTTGGGTTACATTACCTATGCTCCTGATAACTATCTATCTTGAGACTGGGTTTATCTTTGTCTAATACAAGCGGGAAGAGCTTAGTCGATACCAATCTTCTTCACCCCCTCCCTACCTTGATATTTGCATTTTTTTCTGTACTTATGATAAATTTATGTAACACTTGATATTGTTTTTTTGTGATTTGATCTTTACGGTAAATAAACATCATAAACTTAAATCGGACTGTGTTGGAATACCCAAAAGCCCAAATTCCCCATTTGTTTAATATAGCTGTATCCACGTCGTCTGAGTGCTTGAAGCAACAAATCGGTGTGAGCGCAGACGTGTGTCTGGAAAACTGGCAAATAATTGTTTGACCAGGAGAGTGGAAGAGAAGATTGAGAGAAACGATTTGTCGTAAATACGTCTGTCTTTACTCTCCTCCAGCACTCTGTAGAGCATCATATTTAATCTATACATTTCTATCACTGAGCTTTCCATCATCATTTTCCACTCTAAACCGGACTACTATTTCTAGACTCTTTTTTCTCTCAAAATAAATTTACGACAGTCAGTAGATTGAGGGAAGAATAAGCATCGTCAGCAAAATATGAGCATATATAGTACATTGTCTATCGGTTAACTTGCGGAGGAGTAAGTTGATACGTTTGCTGTAACTTCACATCAGACTTGCATTTGCAGTGTTGTTAGCTGACAGTGGGTCTTTCACACACCGTGGTAACACATCCGCCACGTTCTGACTGCCTTTGATGGCACGAATGTCGTATTCAGACGGCTGGAGAGCAAGTGCTGCTCTGGCTGCTTTCTCATTACGAAATTTTTGCCGTTTTAAGATAGGATAAGGCACGTTGGTCTGTCTCCAAGACAAATTTCGCGCCAATAAGATAGCGTTGCAATTTTGCAAAACAATACAGCACCGCGATTAATTCCCGTTCGACGATGGGGTATTTTTTTCTGTTGGTGTCAATTTACGACTGACATACAGAATTGAATGTAGACAATCATCGAATTCCTGCAAAAGTGTACCGCCGAAAACCAGAACCAGAGGCGTCGACTCTAAGGATAAAAGGAAGTCTAGTATCAGGCAATCTTAAAATTAGTGATTTAGAGAAATAAGATTTTAATAAATTTAATGAATCATTACAAGAATGAGTCCAAACAATCTCATTTGGAGAGTTCTCCTTAATAACGAAGACAGAACTGAAGTAATTTCTGAAACATTAGGTAAGAACTTTCTGTAGAATCCGACAAGACCTAAAAGGCTGCAAACCTTTTTTTGTGTTTTTTGTCTTAGGAATTTCTAGATTCAAGATCCTAGAGATAGTGGAATCTTCAGGCTTAAGAAAACCGCTTCCAACTTTGTGACCAAGAAAAGAAATTTCAATGAATCCTATTTGTGTTTTAGAAGGTCTCGCAGAAAGATGTTGAAGACGAAGAGTAGTCAACAAAGACTGAATTCCAAGAACATGTTCTTCCTAAGATTCACGGAAAAGGCAAATATCATCAATGTAAGTGAGGATGTCATAACGACTAGAGAAAATTTTTCTCATCGTACGAACTAAAGTCGCAGGAGCGCCGAAGAGACCAAAAAATTCAATTGGAACAATCCAAAAGGAGTAGCGAAAGCAGTATAAGGTTTGGCTCTGTCCGACAGAAGGACTTGCCAATATCCTTTAGATAAATCAAATTTACTGAAAAAGGTTGCTGTAGATAGTCTACCCAACAAAGAATACAATAAAAGAAGAGGTAGAGTATAGAAAATAGTATGAAAGTTTACAACCGTCAAATCATAGTTTTATTATGGGAGCATACTTCATAACAATGACCATTAAAATGTACAACAGTAAGTGAAGTTGTAAACTGGAGAGCTACACAGTCAGTTGAGTTGTAAACTGGAGAACTACAGTCAGTTGAGTTGTAAACCGGAGAGCTACACAGTCAGTTGAGATGTAAACCAGAGAGCTACACAGTCAGTTGAGTTGTAAACTGGAGAGCTACACAGTCAGTTGAGTTGTAAACTAGAGAGCTGCACAGTCAGTTGAGATGTAAACTGGAGAGCTACAGTCAGTTGAGATGTAAACTGGAGAGCTGCACGGTCAGTTGAGATATAAACTGGAGAGCTGCACAGTCAGTTGAGGTGTAAACTGGAGAGCTGCACGGTCAGTTGAGATGTAAACTGGACAGCTACAGTCAGTTGAGATGTAAACTGGAGAGCTGCACGGTCAGTTGAGTTGTAAACTGGAGAGCTGCACAGTCAGTTGAGATGTAAACTGGAGAGCTACACAGTCAGTTGAGATGTAAACTGGAGAGCTGCACAGTCAGTTGAGATGTAAACTGAAGAGCTACACAGTCAGTTGAGATGTAAACTGGAGAGCTGCACGGTCAGTTGAGATGTAAACTGGAGAGCTGCACAGTCAGTTGTGATGTAAACTGGAGAGCTACACAGTCAGTTGAGATGTAAACTGGAGAGCTGCACAGTCAGTTGAGATGTAAACTGGAGAGCTACAGTCAGTTGAGATGTAAACTGGAGAGCTGCACGGTCAGTTGAGATGTAAACTGGAGAGCTGCACAGTCAGTTGAGTTGTAAACCGGAGAGCTACAAGTCAGTTGAGATGTAAACCAGAGAGCTACACAGTTAGTTGAGTTGTAAACTGGAGAGCTACACAGTCAGTTGAGTTGTAAACTAGAGAGCTGCACAGTCAGTTGAGATGTAAACTGGAGAGCTAGAGTCAGTTGAGATGTAAACTGGAGAGCTGCACGGTCAGTTGAGATGTAAACTGGAGAGCTGCACAGTCAGTTGAGATGTAAACTGGAGAGCTGCACGGTCAGTTGAGATGTAAACTGGAGAGCTACAGTCAGTTGAGATGTAAACTGGAGAGCTGCACGGTCAGTTGAGATGTAAACTGGAGATCTGCACAGTCAGTTGAGATGTAAACTGGAGAGCTACACAGTCAGTTGAGATGTAAACTGGAGAGCTGCACAGTCAGTTGAGATGTAAACTGGAGAGCTACACAGTCAGATGAGATGTAAACTGGAGAGCTACAGTCAGTTGAGATGTAAACTGGAGAGCTGCACAGTCAGTTGAGATGTAAACTGGAGAGCTGCACAGTCAGTTGAGATGTAAACTGGAGAGCTACACAGTCAGTTGAGATGTAAACTGGAGAGCTGCACAGTCAGTTGAGATGTAAACTGGAGAGCTACAGTCAGTTGAGATGTAAACTGAAGAGCTGCACGGTCAGTTGAGATGTAAACTGGAGAGCTGCACAGTCAGTTGAGATGTAAACTGGAGAGCTGCACGGTCAGTTGAGATGTAAACTGGAGAGCTACAGTCAGTTGAGATGTAAACTGGAGAGCTGCACGGTCAGTTGAGATGTAAACTGGAGAGCTGCACAGTCAGTTGAGATGTAAACTGGAGAGCTACACAGTCAGTTGAGATGTAAACTGGAGAGCTGCACAGTCAGTTGAGATGTAAACTAGAGAGCTACACAGTCAGTTGAGATGTAAACTGGAGAGCTGCACGGTCAGTTGAGATGTAAACTGGAGAGCTGCACAGTCAGTTGAGATGTAAACTGGAGAGCTACACAGTCAGTTGAGATGTAAACTGGAGAGCTACACAGTCAGTTGAGATGTAAACTGGAGAGCTGCACAGTCAGTTGAGATGTAAACTGGAGAGCTTCACAGTCAGTTGAGTTGCAAACTGGAGAGCTACAATCAATAAAAGAAGACGGCAGATCTTTACATCCCTAGGTGCTCGAAAAGCCGAATGCCATGTACTAATGCTATCGTATGGAAACTAATTGTGAACAATGAATAAACAAGAAGATCGCGGATAATAGTTTAACAGATGAAATTTCTGAATCTTATGGACAGCTGGAAATCTAACGATGATGTCCTGGTATGCCACGCGCTTCTTACTTCTAGCTTGGAATCAGATGTGATAATCCTTTAAATGCTAGCCACGTTGGACAAACTGGAACTCATGATTTCATCTCAACACATTTCGAAATGACAGAAAAGCCACAGGAAAAACCTAAATCTACAGTGTAGATAATACCAAGGAGTCTTCAACTTGGTACCGGCTGCAAAAGAGCGAGAAGCTCAGCAGCCCTAGTTAAACTACAACAATAACCACATTCTTCGACTCAAGAGCAAAGTACGGTACCCAGTTACAGCCTGAGCGAGAAGATACCGAGTTTTGAATCCGAGACAAGTACAGTTTCTTCATAGATGCGCTGTCGTAGTTGGAGTGCAGAGGAGCCAAAATAATGCAGATCTAAATGACTAAGGAGCAATACTGTACAAACTATGTCAGCGATTCAAAAGAATTGTGTTTACACTAAATATCTTCTCACTGATTGCAACATTTCTGGCAACGAAGAGGTTGACAGATTGGCATAGAAAGGTGGGAAGATACCTCAACCTGATACAAGCATAACTTATGACGAGGTCAAACGGTTTATCAGGAGCAGGTACAAGAACAAGTGGGAAGCATAGCAACCAGGCCACTAAAGAAATGGGGCATATTACCAGCTCAACAGAATTAACAGGTGGTAATCTTCGTACTCCACACAGATCACATTGTTATTGTTAATCAGAATCGACGTCATTGCACTCCGGGCAAACCCATAAGTGCTTAGTCTCCCACAGCAAATGTCGAAGGGTATGAATGCTAATTGTTCCTGTTGCGCACTGGTTGTATACACGGCGGATGCGTCCTCTCATACGTCCATCCATACTGGTCTTACGTTTGATACCGAATTCCAGCAATCTTAGCCTTGATGATTCATCGATTGCAGTGTCATTTTCTAATAGACAAACATGAATCGCCCTTAGTATTTCTTCCATATCCATGGCAAATGCACCATTTATGTGTGCTCTTGAAGCTAGTTTATCAGCTCTTTCATTACCACGTACTTCGGCATGACCAGGACAGTAAATCCATATCAGTTCTTGAAGATTCGATGCTTCTATGGAACTTTTCCATTCATGTCAAAGCCAACCATTTTGGACCTTTCAAAGCATGGATTGTGAGTCTGATACAATAACTGTCTTTGTTAATAAAGTCTCAGATAGCCATCTTAAGGCAGCAGTAACTGCCTCTACTTCCATTCTCATGCTGGAGGTTGTTATCATATAAGCCCCGCTATGTTCAGCGACGGTTCTGCCCTTTACTCTAGTAGAGAAGCCCCACCCTGATTTATTACCACAGATTACAGACCCATCAGTGTACACAATGGCATCATCATCCCCAGCATTATCAATTATAAGCTGATCAACTTCCAGCTCTGCTCTCCCATTGGCCCAAGTTCTGCATTCTTTACCAAGGCTGATGATGACTTGCTGGTAGTTCATCCAGCTCTCACCTGACTTACTCCACTCTTCTCCCTTGAATATACTTTCAACTGTGGTCACATGTCTAATAGTCTCCTCCGCCTGCGTCATCCATGACATCGCCCTCTTTATTCTCGCTCCTTTGATATCAGATATATTCTCATGCAGGGGATGCCTTTTGTCCGTGGTTACACGCATATACGCTTTTACCTGGGCCATCGTATATCTGGATGTAATTGACAGCAATCCAAGCATGTGCCGCATCACCACAATAGGAGTATCTCGTGTGCAGTCTAAGACTATACGCATCCCTTCTTTTTGAATGTGTTCCAGTGGTTCAAACTGTGATACTGACAGCGTGAGTATTCCCAGGTCATACTCGATTACAGACAAGACCAGCTGATGATACAAGAGAAACAGTAGTCTCTGCTCCAGGTGCGCTGCAGCCATTGATTTTAGGGCTGCCAGACCTCTCATGCACTTCTGTATGATGTGATCAACATGGTGCTAATATGATAGCCCACGATCGAATGTTACTCCAAGGTATTTCAACTGGTTCTGCCTTTCAATTTTCTGTCCACTGAGAGTAATGTCTGGAAGATCTGCTTTCAATATGAAGTTATTCAAGGATCACCAAAGCACACAGGCTTTGTTAGGATTGACCTTGGAGCTGGTTTCGTCGCACCATTTAGAAACTGCTTGAAGTGTCTCATGTATGCTTTTAACCATTTCATTTATATCTGAACCAGTCCTATAAATGAGTAAGTTATCGGCAAAAGTTAATGTTCGTCCCAAACCTGTTGATTGGATTGCAGCTATTTTTGCTGTATAGATGTTAAACAGCACCAGTGATAATGGAGAACCCTGGGGTAACCCTGGGCAAATGTGCAGTGGTTCTGATGTCCATGTTCTCAAGCGAAATGCAACTACTCTCTCAGTTAAGGCAGCTGCTATCCACCTTGTTAGCCAAGATGTTTACACCACATTCCTTTACACAGTCCATCAAGGTTGTAAAGTCAACACTGTTGTAAGCATCCTCTAGGTCAATTGCCACGGCCGCCGTTTCTTGTTTACCCTGGAAACCCTCATATACATCGCACGCAAATGTTCCAGTGTTACCCCATGATGCTTTTATTGGTCTATAACTGCCCAGGGTATCAGGGAGGATGTGTGCATTTTCAAGGTGGTTCATTAATTGTCTCGCTACTATCTTCTCAAGTAATTTGCCGTAGACATTCTGTAATGTGATGATTCGATATCTGCTAAGTAGTGTGGGGTCTTTACCAGTTTAGGAAGTGGCCGTAGGTAGCTATGTAGCCAGTCTTCCGACACCTCAGCATTCTGTATACTGGTGTTGAAATCTATCACAACATTCGTAATACCTCTGTCATCAAGCTACTTGATGTGTTGATACTGCACACCATCAGGACCCGGAGCAGTGTTTTTACTTGCTTTTAAAGTATACATACCGTCCTCGTCAGATATGAGGTCAAAATATATCTCGCCTCTGATGTCATTTTCCAGGACACGATTATTAATCTCTTGACGGGCAGCTTTATCACCTTTATCCGTGTGAGTGATATACCGACTGAATAATGCACGTCCTTTCTCTTCATCGGTCTTCAGGCTTATTCCTGCAGAACTCAGAATATTAGGTATCGGTTGGATTATATTGTTTCTATTCATTCGTCGATGTAAGGAACAGAAGTTCTGTAAGGTCTTTTCCGTGCCCACCTGAGTCACGAAGGCCTCTCATACTTGGTCCTTGGCTTCCCTTGCGACGCGCTTGAACCTATTGGTGGCTGTCTGTTTTTTCTCCTTCAACTCTTCAACTCCTCCATTATTCAAAGTATTTCTCTTTCGTGCGTCCCTCCATTCTTTTGTCGCTCTTTTCTTTTCTATCCATGCTTTTACCACATCCTCATTCCACCAGGGTGGTTGGATGAAAGGTGTTCTAGCTGTCTTTTTCCTGGCATTTTGACGCAATATATGTAGAGGACTGTTGCAGTCATGTGAGCCTGCAGGGTACTTAAAAGTGTGTTTAGGCTTTGTGTGTCTGGTTGCCTTCCCCTTGGCAATGAGGATTACACAAGGTAGATGATCACTTTCCTGTGCTCCCAATACATTCCAACGTGCAAGGGTTGCGGCAGCATTAGAAATCAATGCCAGACCTATTACGCCGTCAGTGTACCCAGGTTTAGTTGCCAGTCTTGTTGGGCGTCCATCATTCAAGATGGTTAAGTTTGCGTTCAGTAATGCCATACCTTGTCTATTGTCCGTAATGTAACCCCACTCCTTAGACCTAACATTGAAATCACCAGCAATTAAATACCTACTGTTAGGTTCGTCGGTCAAATATATCGGAAATCCCAACTACCCTCTTCAGGAAGGCGGTCTACACGAGCATAGAAAGGTGGGAAGCTACCTCAACCTGATCACATGAGACTAAGATACCATCTACTCAACAAGCTAAACACAAACCCACAGATGAGCGTTACTGTTGAACCAACAAAATGACTGATGAAAATCTACAGCAAAGGTACTCGGCATATGAGAAACGATGAAAGCATATATGGAGAAATTCCTTGGTTACAACCACAACCTCAGACTGACTCCTGATTTCTTTAAAAATATTCAAGTTGACGCCTGAAAATGTTAGAAGAAGAAAAAGAACCCGCTACCTCTGCCTCGAGAAGGCCGTGTAATTACCTATTCTTATGTTCCCTTCGCCCCCTAAGTTTGTATTTTATTACATCTAGCATTTAACTGTAATTAGAATGAGAGCTTCATGACGCAATAGTTCCTATAGATATACAGTAGCCTTAAAACAAAACGTTTACCTCAGAAGCGCAGCTGGGACGTCATTAAAATATGTGTAAAACGTCACACTAAGTGCTGCTTGTCGACGCCTGAACACACTAGAGAGGTCAACAGTAACTGTCCTTGTCTATCCAATTTATCGCTGGAAAATTCTTATTTTACCAAGTTGGGTATCCTACACGAGAAAGTACATTGACAACTTGTCTACTGTCTGTCATGGCTGTTGTTTATCGCGCTGTAGCATTCAGAACGCTGTTAACAAGAGCCTCTGGGCGATCTCTGTCAAGGAGTTTTATGTCCGGAACCAGGTTGTCAGATACACTAAAGGCAACATGCAAGAAGAGTGCGAAAGTGGCATTATGCACAGGACTCCTTGGCTGTCTTTATTTTGGTACTAACAGAGAGACTAGAAGTGACGTAATGCGGAAGATGACATCTCTTGTAATTATGACCGCAGCTGCAAGAAAGGATGATGACAGCAAATCAAAAAAATCAGCCGGGGGAGATAAGATTAAGGCTCCTGTGTCATGCGGGCCATGTAAAAATACTAAAAAAGACGAAAGTTGTGCAGAGAATCAACCAAATATTACGTCCCCGCTAAAAATGTATTCCTTGTTTTTGTGGATTACCCTGGAGCCAACGGCAGACCCGTGTTCTGTGGTCAACGCGGCAGTTCGAATTGACGAGGCTATCAAAGCAGCTGAAGATCCTTGTAGCTGCAATGAAGAGATAGTAGCTGGAGTTGGCTTTGGGCCGAATCTCTTGGCTCAGTCTTTGGGTCCGCCTTGCAAGAACTTCTGCTACAGACAGAGGAAAGGAAAAAATGGAGAAATGCCTGTAAGCGATGGCGACATTTTTGTGCATGCCAAATGTGACAACCTGGGACAGCTGTTTGATTTCTGCAAGCACTACATGCATTGCTTCCCAGAAGATAGCATTTTAGAGTTCGAGGATATATATGGGTAAGGTTTCCTAAGTAAATATAAATACCTCGCTTTTAAGTATGTCATGTACTTCTGAACGTCAGATTGGTTAAGCGGTTTAGTTCTTTCCTCTCGTGTCACACTTACCTGGTTCCGGGATCGAAACCTGGTAGCGCCACGCTCTAGTCTACCCAGTTGTAAATGGGGGCCTGACTCTGCTCGTGAGTTAGGGAAGGCAACGGCAGAGAGGAAGGGAACTGGCCACCCCACCTCATAAAAAAGCGGGACTTATGGCGGTTTCTGCTATGGGACTATCTTGACATGTGACATGTACTTCCGACACGAACAATGATACACTTGTGCGGAATCTCAAACTACTAGAACAACTACTACGTCTAGAACACAGTTAACCACAACAACGCAACACCTCGTAAACTTACAGCAATATATAAAACAGCTTCAAGGCAGCCATCAATACAACTTCCACTGAGTTTATGACGAGTAATCACTTTCAAAAGATTATGTGCACCAGAACAACAAATGCAATATAAACTTTTTGGTAGGTGGCGATGACAGTAGACAGGGTCCGCCATATTGCCAGACCAGGTATCCATATTTACATGACATCTAGCCTTAATCTAACTCCAACCCTATTTCGAGCTAGTCTTTATTACTGACCGCAAGGTCTTTAATATTTGATTATGTGCCCTACTATAATCGTCGGATCCAGTGTCTAGGTTGAACGGGGCGCCGCTCACCAAAAGAAGGCAAAATTTAGTTAGTTTTTTTAAATAAAATGTCTCGAGCTTTGTCAAAATTAATAACGCTAACAAACACTGAGGCAGTTTTAACATTAAAAAAACCAAACAGGTTTCAGCTTGAAGCGAAACGCCGCGTTATGGGTCAGTATGACGGTCCTTAGTCTAGCGCCCAGGACTTCAGTCTTCTGCTTTTTATGAAGAAATAATATCCCGTTCAACCAAAAGATGCAGCAATAGAGAATGCAGTCAGCGACCCATAGCTTGACTGCTTGCCTCAGGGTCAGCGAACCAGAGCTGACCAAGACCGTACTCCACCTCCACGTGGTGGTCCTGGAAACAGTCTGCAGCAGTGCAGTCTGGCTGAGCGAGTACGGATCGTAGAGGGAAGGCAAACCCGGTCCCTAAAAAATGCCGTGCAGAAGTCGGATGTGTCGACCGAAAGGTGCAGATATCACAGCTTAGGCGCAAACAGACACAACGCAACCACCGTCCTTTTCAGGGCGAACGAAGAAGAAGAAGAAGAAGACAACCTCTGATGGGTTATAATTATGATATATATATATATTTTCTGTAATTCAAGATAATAATTTTCATTTCCGACGTCTAATCATGGCATCATTTCATCCTTCCAATTAGTGTATATATAATAAAATATAACGTCTTATCGATAAAGTAATGATAGTCTGCTAATGCTCAACAAAAAACAATAGATGTTAATTTTATGAGGACGACATCACGCATACACAGAGACATCATCATCATCATCTCTCCTCAGCATCCCGATCAGTTAAGGCCTTTAACAAACGTATGCCAAATCTTCCTGTCACGTGACATCAACTCAAGGTCTTTCCATGTCTGTCTCCAGTCTCTTCTCTGTGCGTTCTTTGATGTCACTATACCAATCTCTTAACTTGGGGATTCCGGAACACGGACTGCCTTGTAATGCTATTAGCAGGTTTCCTCAATGAGTGTGTCTTATCCATCGCCAGCGTCTTCTTTTCATCTCTTGTTTCAAGAATTCCTGTCTGATAGCAGACATTTCATTTCACGTTGTATTTTGCTGTCATGTTTCGGTTAGTGGTAAAGCTATCGATTGCCGGAGTTATGTTGAAACAGCTTCTCACATGCAAATAGAAGTGAAAGTACCAAACTATGAATACTGTTTTAGAAGTGACAGGACTAAAATATAAACAATGTTTTAGACATGACAGGACTAAAATGTGAACAATGTTTTAGAAGTGATAGGACTAAAATATGAACAATGTTTTAGAAGTGACAGGACTAAAATATGAACAATGTTTTAGAAGTGACAGGAATCAAATGTGAACAATATTCTAAAAAAGACAAAACTAAAATGTGAACAATGTTTTAGAAGTGACAGGACTAAAATATGAACAATGTTTTAGAAGTGACAGGAATCAAATATGAACAATATTCTAAAAACGACAAAACTAAAATGTGAACAATGTTTTAGAAGTGACAGCCTAAAATGTAAACAATGTTTTAGAAGTGACAGGACTAAAACGTGAACAATGTTTTAGAAGTCACAGGACTAAAATGTGAACAACGTTTTACAAGTGACAGGACTAAAATATGAACAACGTTTTGGAAGTGACAGGAGTAAAATATGAACAATGTTCTAGAAGGTTTTTGGGCTAAGCGACGAACAATGCTCGAAAGTGACAGGATAAAACTGTGAACAATGTTTTCGAAGTGACAGGATTAAACTGTGAACATTGTTCGAGAAGTGACAGGACCAATCTATGACGATTGTCCTCGAATTAACATGACTACGCAAAAGCACTGTTTTAAAAGTGATGGGACAAATCTGTGAACATTGTCTTAGAAGTGATGGGACAAAGCTGTGAACATTGTCTTAGAAGAGACAGGACTAAACTATGAACATTGTCTTAGAAGTGACAGGACTAAACTATGAACATTGTCTTAGAAGTGACAGAACTAAACTATGAACATTGCTTTAGAAGTGACAGGACTACACTATGAACATTGTCTTAGAAGTGACAGGACTAAACTATGAACATTGTCTTAGAAGTGACAGAACTAAACTATGAACATTGCTTTAGAAGTGACAGGACTACACTATGAACATTGTCTTAGAAGTGACAGGACTAAACTGTGAACATTGTCTTAGAAGTGACAGGACTAAACTATGAACATTGTCTTAGAAGTGACAGGACTAAACAATGAAAATTGTTCTAGAAGTGACATTACTACACTATGAACATTTTTCTAGAAGTGAAAGGGCTTAAATGTGAATAATGTTCTAAAAGTGACAGGACTGAAATATGAGCAATATTCTAGAAGCGACAGGACTAGAATTTGAACACTGTTCTAGAAGTGATAGGACTTTAATGTGAACAATGTTCTAGAAAAGATATGACTGAAATGTGAACATTGTTGTAGAAATGACGGGACTAAATTATGAACAATGTTTTAGAAGTGGCGTGACTAAAATTTGAACATTGTTCTAGAATTGACAGGTCTAAAATGTGAATACTGTTCTAGAAGTGACAGGCCTAAAATGTGCACACTGTTCTAGAAGTGACAGGACTAACATGTGAACATTGTTCTAGAATTGACAAGACTAAAATGTGAACACTGTTCTAGAAGTGACAGGACTTAAATGTGAACACTTTTATAGAAGTAACATGACTAACATGTGAATATTGTTGTTGAATTGACAGGAATAAAATGTGTACTTTGTTCTAGAAGTGACAGGACTTAAAATACAAACATTGTTCTAGAATTAACAGGCCTAAAATGTGAACATTGTTCTAGAAGTAATATGACTAAGCTGTGAACAATGTTCTGGAAGTGACAGAGCATGCTATTTGGCGGTGCGAGCTGCACCAGCGCCGTCTTTTAGAAGGTGCCGAAATTGTTTTTAAAATGTGGAAATAATTGTGTGATCCAACTCAGTACTACAAAATTGACCCGCATAAAAGGATAATACAGTACAGCACGTGGGGGTGGGGGCAAAATGAGACATCGCATGGTCTTGAAAAATATAAATGCCGGCTCTGTTGGTAGACATCCTTCAGAAATAAATCGTGCAATGATAACGGCCTGCCTCACAAATACATCTTTATGGCTTAAATACCAATAAATAGCTGATTTATAACTTGATCACTGTGGTAAGTTCTTGCAACATTCTGTTGGCATATTTTCTTATAGATACTTCTATCTTCTCAACCAGGTTTGATTACAAGAATGGTCGCGACATTTCTGGCTTTCTTAACAACATGACCAACCGTTGCAAGCCTGAGGGTTTGAAGGAGGTGGCTATTGACTGTAGTACAGGTGGAAGCTACGCAATAGCCCAGAAGTGGGTTCACGAGTTCTGCGTGGTTGATAACGACCCACAAGTTCTCGAACAATATATTGGAAGGTGAGGAAAATATTTTTTAAAAACGGATGTATAAATAAATGATGAAGAGAATGAAAGGACTTACAGGATAAAAGGGAGTTAAAACGCACTATTGAATTAACACTTCCCAAAAAGGGAGTTAAAACGCACTATTGAATTAACACTTCCAAAAAAAGGGAGTTAAAACGCACTATTGAATTGACACTTCCAAAAAAAGGGAGTTAAAACGCACTATTGAATTAACCCTTCCCAAAAAGGGAGTTAAAACGCACTATTGAATTAACACTTCCAAAAAAAGGGAGTTAAAACGCACTATTGAATTGACACTTCCCAAAAAGGAAGTTAAAACGCACTATTGAATTAACACTTCATAAAAAAGGGAGGTAAAACGCCCTATTGAATGAACACTTCCCACAAAAGGTAGTTAAAACGCACTATTGAATTAACACTTCCAACACAATTTTTTGATGTCTGCCTCGTCTTTCAAGTTAAACTAAAAAAAAAAAAAAAAAAAAAAAAAAAATTTCGAACGTATCGACTCTACACTTTTCATCCAAGGACAGACTATGGTGAAAACTCATTATCTGTGTCTAGTTAGCAAAATTTGTGACAATTTATTTTTTGGTATGTCGTGTGCAAAATAGGCGTAGTTCCCGGGGGTCTTTGAGAAGGCAAAGAATTGAACGATGCTCACTCAGGTATGTCGAGCGAGGCGACTAATATAAGGCTGTGCAGGAGGCCTACAATCGCATTATGTAAAACAAGTAGGCCTACAGAAGCCACCACTACTGTTGTTGTTATTGAGGTTCAGAATTACCATAATTGCACTCCCACAGAAAATACCAAAGTGTAGGAATGTTAAAGTGTTCCTGTAGCCCGTTGGTTGTTTAGACGCCTGATGCACCCTCTCATACGAATTTGTCCTTCTAGCCGTACGTTTGGCCAGCAATTTTAGATTTCTTGATTCAACGATTGCAGTGCCTCTTCCTTATCAGTATCCAGTTCTACCCCCTCCTCCATCCCACTGTGGGTGTTCTTGAAGTTAGTCTGTCAGATCTCTCATTGTCGTGTACCCCTGCATGACCAGGACAGTAGATCTACACCAGTTCCCGAAGATTCTAAGCGTCTATGTATGTATTCCATTTCTGTCGCAGCCATCCATTTTGGACCTTCAAAGCATTGGACAAACAGCTGACCCTGGTTGATGGAGTTTCAGGCAGCCGCCTCAAAGCTGCAGTAGCTGCCTCTATCGCCATTCTCATGTTGTAGTCATGTAATCTCAGCTCTGTGTAGCGACAATCCTGCGTTTTATTCCAGCCGAGAAGCCCCGTTCTTATTTCTCACCACGGATTACTGGCCCATCACTGTAAACAATGACATCATCATCATCATCATCCCAGGCATAACCATTTATCAGCTCAACCACCGGTATAAGAGCCCCAATCCTTATTTTTCACGAAGCTTTCACCAAAGTATTTAAGAGATGTAAGTGAACCACCGCTGCTAGAGCACTTAAACACTTTGGTGCAGACTTGGTGTAAAAGTGATGTAAGTGAACCACCGCTGCTAGAGCACTTAAACACTTTGGTGCAGACTTGGTGTAAAAGTGATGTAAGTGAACCACCGCTGATAGAGCACTTAAACACTTTGGTGCAGACTTGGTGTAAAAGTGATGTAAGTGAACCACCGCTGATAGAGCACTTAAACACTTTGGTGCAGACTTGGTGTAAAAGTGATGTAAGTGAACCACCGCTGATAGAGCACTTAAACACTTTGGTGCAGACTTGGTGTAAAAGTGATGTAAGTGAACCACCGCTGCTAGAGCACTTAAACACTTTGGTGCAGACTTGGTGTAAAAGGAAGAAGAGAGCGCTACAATACTGGCTCCATGTTCCATAATGAGCGACAAGGGACAAGACTAGGGATACTGCCAATCATGCATAACTAACAAAAAAGTGATATATGTCTTGCGCTTTAAAGCCACAAACCCTTCAAAATGCAACAGGGTAGATATTAGCCTAGGAGCACGACAGGGGATACACCATAAACAGTACAGACGTTAGGCAACGTCACAACGAACGGCAGAGAAATAGCAGCCTGGAAGAACCAAAGCAGAAAAAAACATCCATTGTAAATTTGATATATAGAATAAAGAACACACTATATACCCAAATTATAACACACAGGGGGTTGAACTGTGTATCTTATGAATAAGACTGACCCAATATTCCTGTGCACGAACCAAACATCAAATCAAATTGTACCAACCCTTTGACCACCATACTTTAGTGTTAGCGTTATTTGTATCACCTTGTCTGTACACCCACAGAGAAATGCTCAGTGGCAAGGAGCTGGACAACAAGGCAGTCACAAGTCACGTGGCCAGAATGATCGGATCAACAGACAAAGACGCGACACCCGTACATGAGATAGTCAGGCAGGGTCAGAGCTATGGTAGTTTTTCGGAGAAAGCCGGTAGGTTTTTAGACAGTAGCTTACCTCACCTGTATTGTCGTAGCTGATTGGTTATTAGACACGGCTCATGATATTCATGTAACCGACGGCTAGTTTTGCTGCGGTATTTACAAGTTTTTCATTGAGAGAAAATTAGGAAATAGTTGTGTAGTTCGTGGTATTCAGTTGCAATGAACAAAGGTGGGCCATGTCTTCGATACGGCCTTAAAAATGAATTCAGAAACTCATAAATAAGGGTTAAATTTAGGAAACAAAACCCTAACCTTAATCATCACCCTAACGACGTGGGGGCGACTTATTTATATAGCATCGAAGAACATGTCCCACTAATATTTATTTCAACCGTGGTATACCAAATGTATCAGAGATTCTAGGGTATTCTTATCAGTCTTGTATCAGACCAATGATGAGATATTTGGAGTAAACGGCGATTTTATTGTTGCTGGTGCTACGAAGTGGTGACATTGAAAGTGGTGATGCTAGAGTCATAGAACAGTAGACACAAATGGCTATCGATACGTTGGCCATGTCGCTTGGACTGACCCTATGCCCAATATCATGTCGCCTGTTACAATTTGCTTTAGACAGCAGAAGTTCTATTATTTCTTTGGTTCCTCAGAAAGTTTTCCCAAGGAACTACCCAGTTCCCCCTTCCCTCAGTTAACTACACCGGGTGATGTATGTAGCAGCGTTGAAAGAAATAAATGGTTGTGCTATAATTTTCGTCTACTTAGCATAAAATTCTACTTCATATTTCTGACTTTTGTGCATAACTGCAAAAAATTCTGTCACCAGTTTAGCACTGTTTCATGCAGACGTACAAGGGTCTCCCCCCCCCCCCTTTTTTTTTAATTTTCGGTCACGGATTGCCTCCCCTTAGCTCTGCAGTAGTTGTCAACCAGAGGCCAACGCTCAAGAGCATCGAAAATGGGTCTTCAAATGTGTCTACCTTCGCACAAGATTACTCTTGGCAGAGTTGTAGATAGAAGGTTAGTGGTGCTTCTATCTCAAGGTAATTTCACAAGATATTTTCTGAAGCCAAGAACAATGCTGCATAGGTGTCACGGAATTTTGGGTTCGATCCCTTCTCCATTCCGGCAGTATTCATTTTTAATTGAAGTGAGAACTGATTACGAGAAATTTCCGGGTATACACATTTCTTTCAGCTCTTATCAAGCAGATATTTGATATTGTCAAATCATTTGACACTCCTTTTTTTGTGATAATTCATCCCATTTGCTTGGCGCATCACAGCTGTGAAGAGATTAACGAAGGTAAAACCCACATGGGCCTGGTCAGTTTTCGCATTGTTTTGATTGCTCAAGCCTGCCAGGCAATAAAAATTTACCATGCAGTCGTAAAAAGCGACTAAGGCGGGTTGGGCATGGGGCTGGTTGCCCCATCCCGTAAAAAACTTTTTACCACACAAAAAATTCAACAAACATGGACAACAAATATGCAGTTTTGAAACGATTGGCGGGGGGTTCGAAATAGAGGATCAACCTAATTCCTGATTGGACCATGCCCAAATTGTAACCAACAACTGTGGAGGAGGCAGAGGGTCATATAATCTGACATTTTAGCCAGATTAGAACACTATGAGAATTGTTTGCCAAGACGACAACCAGACTGCCAGATTTAAGACTAGAAACAAGATTCATAAATTGGACCGGACCATTGTTTGAGAAATTTCTGAGGACTTTAAAGCACAGAAAAAAAAACTCCCATTTTAACACGGAAAACCGGAATCTGAGGAATCTGGAACATGGGGTCAAAGTAGGAACTTACTGTTAAAGTAACGACCCTCAAGAAACGTATAAAAGGCATTTGCAAGTGCCTTAACCTACTTCTCAGACCAAAACAGTATGTGAGCCAAGATTGGCGTAAGTTGTACATTTTACATTTCATAGTTTTCATTACTAACATGTGAACTAATATGTATATATTGCCAAGTCATATGGGAAAATTGCTAGTGGATATCTAAGTCATTTGAGGCTGGCAACCTCATCATATAGAATGATGATTTCATGAACCACCACTGCAAAGGGCTGGTGACTGCTTTATTGGTAGTTTCTTAAAGAGAACTAAAAAAGCATAGGTAGTACCAAGTTCCATATGAAGCAGGGAGGGAAAGATGAAAGAAATTATGTACATTCTAATTGTAATATTTACATTAACAAACCAGTGTATATGTAACTGAAAACATATTCAATCTATATAGTGAAAATTTTTCAACCAGTGCAGATGTAAATGTAATTATATTCTATCTATACAATTAGCCTTTTCATTTCAATGTAAAGTAAAAATAAAGCTATTTAATTTAAATGTAAAGAAACTTTTCTCTCGAGGGATTAAGCTTAATTCTCATCGAGGGTAAAGTCTGACATAGATGGGATGGTGGAATAGGAAGAAGGGGACGCATAACTATGTGTCGGGAAACTCAATAAGAGTATTTATTCTTCTTTTGCCAAACTAGTTGGTGGTACCAGTTGAGGGTACTATCTCTGGACCAAGAGGGGTACAAATAGCCTGTAGTCGAAGCAAGATACCATCATCAGACGGGGCTTAAAGACGAGGGACCAGCTTCGTAGACACTCCCTGACACTTCTGGGAACGTGCTGAGCCTTACAACCTTGACCAACGATGAGCGAGATCATCAATCCAGTCTACCAAGAACCAAACCATCAGAAGGAGCAGAACCGTCACCGACAGCTAAGTAATACATAAAAACTGCCAAGTGACCTCCTTTACAAACTACCATTACATCACAACAGTAATGATAATTTTTCTGATAAATAATTATTCTTTTTTAAAACCTTGTTAAAACCTAAATGATTATTAAATCTGTTATTTGTAAATATACAAATTTAACGTTGATTTAATCATTTTGAATGTACTGCATGTCTGTCTCAGCCAATTTACTAAAAACACTCTAAACAGAGCTATATCAGAATAATAAGAATTCCACTGAGTAAATCAGGGTGGGGGGCTTGAACGAGCTGAAATTAATAATTGCTTAATTCTTCATAAAAGGTGGTGGATCAGATATAAGTTAACAATTGCCCTGCCTAACGCAGCATTGTTCTTCACTTCTGAAAAATCTTGTGAAATTCCCTTGAGATAAAAGCAGCATTATCCTTCTGTCTACAGCTCTGCCAAGAGTAATCTTGCGCGAAGATAGACACATTTGAAGACCCATATTAGATACTCTTGAGTTTTGGCCACTGTTGGACAAATACTGCAAAACAGGGGAGGCGATTCCGTGACAATAAGGCCGAGCACTATTAACTTAAAACTGATCCGTCGCCTTTTGTGGAGAATTAAGCAATGGTTTTAGCCCGTTCAAGCCCCCCAGCTGGTGTAAATCCAGGAAAATTATTTTTATAAGTATTTGCTCTATAGACGTAAATATATGTCTAGATGTATATATATTAAAGTCTTACTCATACGTTCGCTTTCATACCTATAATAACTGAGTCAACTATGATTGTTTTGTTTTAAACTAACATGTAACAAATTTAATAATCAATTAGTATTTAACAGGTTAAAATAACGATGGAATGATGAAGAATTTTAGATGTATATAAAAAGTGTCTTCACTGAGACAGATGTTGAGGATTTAAAAAAAAAAATGTCCTTATGCTTTTCCTTTAATAAGAACGTAGCTGGTCTAAGTGAGTCCTGCAGCCGTGGTTTTGTCAATTCTTTAGTGATGAGCAGAGCCGGATTAACGTAGTAGCACAAGTAGCATATGCTACGGGCCCCGCGCTTTTAGGGGCCCCGCGCCAATAAATATGTACATAATTTTTTGGTCATCTTCTAATACGAGCGTTGATGGGAAGGAGCGAAGCTCCTGACCGGGTTGGAAGGAAAGTCCACTGACACCCCCCCCCCCCCCCCCCCCCCCCCCCCCCCCCCCCCCCCCCCCCCCCCCCCCCCCCCCCAGCCTCGCAATGACATGTCATTGGGCCAAAAGAGCTGGAAAGCTCGAGTGCCGCTGGTTAGAGAGAAGAAAAAAAAAATACGAGCGTTAAACCAATGATCTTGTGATTTATGCAATCTTTAGCGCCTTTTCATTTGGTGTCACGAAATTGTGAGAGAACGAACGAACGAACTTTATTTTCAAAGGGTTGAGAATTGGGCACGCAGGCCCGTCTAACATTCTGCCCTTCCTTTCGCTCACCTTTCATACTGAATTCATTTATTCTCATATGCATGTTACATATCAATTTCAAGAAAGAGCATAAGAGGGTGACTTAGTGTGACTCTTGATTATTTTAATCTTAACTGTTTGCGGACGGAAGCCATTTAAGTGGCGTTGAAAATTTGGTCACGTTTGGACGGAAGCCACTTTTTTGGCTCTAGGCGACTGCCCCTCTAATTTTGTTTCGTTCTTTGTGAAATGAATTTGCATTAACAATAAAAACTAGAATTTAGGAAACGGAAACTTCCTGTTTTAATTGAGGTATACGGCGTGCTCGCACTCTCTTTCGATCTTGATTAAAATTTCTTGATTTGTAAGGTTAGAAAACTCAAAAAATGAGCAGTAGACACAGAGATATTGGACGTAATTATGCTTCTGGAAGTAAAAAACGTAAAGCGAAGGAAGAAAAAGAAAGAAGAGATCAACTTGTGATATCAAAAACACGTAAGCTTACAGAATATTTTGATGTTCATGGTGGTGGTACTCTAACCGCTGAAGCTGGAAGTACAGGAACAACTAGTACTAGTGCAGGCTGTGCAGCAGAAAACATGCAGCAAAACCCAGTATACACTGAGTCTGAATGTGAAAGAATAAGTGAAACGAAGAAGTACTCTAATGATATTGTTGACTGGCCGAACAATATAGATGACTGTGAGCGTGAATATTTCATATCCAAGGGAAGTGAAAAATGTCAACATGTTGATAGTGCCTTGTCTTCATCCGTGCGATTGTATGACACTGAAAAGAAAACTCGATACTGTCATAAGTCTTATTTTACACATATTCATAAACTTACAAACAAGCAACATGCAAGAAAATGGTTATGCTATTCAGAAAGTAAAGGGCGCCTATTCTGTTTCCCATGCAAGCTTATGAGTTCAGAATGTTCATCAAAGTTTACTGTGGAAGGGTTTAATGACTGGAAAAATGCAAGCAATCTATTGCGTCGACATGAAGAAAGCTCCTCACATAGACAAGCTTTAATTTCACTGTTGATACGTAAAAACAAAGGTGAACGTGTCGATTCCCATCTTGTGAAACAAATGGACATTCAAGAAAAGTATTGGCACAAACTTCTAGAGCGAATAATTGAAGTTGTGAAGTTTTTAGCAGAACGAGGCCTTTCATTTCGTGGCAGTGATGAAATTGTTGGGTACCCTTATAACGGGAATTACTTAGGGTTGTTAGAATTACTGGCCAAGTTTGACCCTTTTCTGGCAGAGCATATAAGTACTCATGCAAACAAAGGATTTGAACATACATCATATCTATCTAAAACAATGTGTGAGGAATTCATCAATCTGATTGGATCCAGCATACTGGATCACATTCTCTGTGAAGTGAAGAAATACAAGTATTATTCCGTTTCATTGGATTCTACTCCAGATATATCTAATATGGACCAGCTGACTTTGACTCTGCGCTATGTTTTGCCATCTGGACCAGTTGAAAGATTTGTGACATTTTTGGATATGGAAGGTCATAGTGCTGAACAGCTTACTAAAAGTCTACTTAATTTTTTAAAGGCAAATGACATTGATATTAAAGACTGCCGTGGTCAAAGTTATGACAACGCCAGCAACATGGGTGGCAAGTTTATAAGATTACAAGCACGAATTAATTGATAATGATAATTACTATGCAAATTAAAAATGTATGTGTTCAAATATGTTTGTGTTTTTTATTGGTTTTTTTTAAATATAGGGCCCCTTTCTTAACGTATGCTACAGGCCCCGCACTAGCTTAATCCGGCCCTGGTGATGAGGGCACTTCTTCACACAACTCGTCCAATGTAGGTGGTTAGTGTTGAATCCCCGCTTCTAGTGGCGTAGAAACTTTTGTCTTGCAGCTTCGTACCCGAACTTTATACAAAACAAAAAGAACAAATGCATCTGCTACGTACACTGGGTTGGAAGATTAACAGGCGCATTGTCTCGCTGTCCACCCACCAATGTTAGCCTCTCTGAATAATTAGACCTTTTGAGTATACACAGCGTAACTCGGAGATTATGATTAGAAACCATACTTCTGGGTATTCTAATGGGAAAATATGTGTTTGGACAGCGCGAGTACAATGATTTGTGCCTGAACTAAAGTTATCAAATTACATATATCTCACAAAATGATACGATACACTTGATGCACATGGGATGTAATCATCACTCATCATTGCTCCATTCGGAGTCTGAGGCTGCTTTCGCTTTTCTGAGCGAAGTAGCATAAAACAAACACTAGCGTTTGCTGTAGTGGTTTATAAACATACTATTTTCATATGTTCAGGTTGCCAGCCTCCTACGACTTGTATAACCACTTAGCAAGTACAGTATCGTGAGTATGGAAGAATAGAGAATATGAGTGTAAGACATACTATGAATGATGTAATGTGAAAGTAGAGAGATAACGTCACTAATGAAATTATGAGGAGAGATATGACTTCTGGAGAATAGTGAGGCTACTTCACCATACTCCGACAAAGTTTTGCGAGGGTCAATCTACCACCCGTCCTCCGATGAAAATTAAAATACTCTAATGCAATAAGGACATAAACCACAACATCAAGTGACAGTTAGAAGAGAAGGGATCCTGACCACAGGATACATAAAATATGTTTATTAAATGAAACCACAACATGAATCAAAGGAAAAGAATTACGGCCTTCACGATTTCTGAAGGTTAGCGTATCACAACATAGAAATAACAAAAGTGCTTCACTAATCACACCAGCACACGTCTCACTCCAGACTGCATGCGCCCTTACACTTTCTCACACCAGGATTGTTAACTAAAAGGAGTTAGGTCCCCAGCTTCCTTTAAGGGAAACGGCCTGTCCTGTAGGTATAAATCCGGGTAGGTAAGGTAATCAAAGCTGAAAAAACTAACACAGTACTGTTGAATTTTGGTATTCGAATGATGGGGAAGATAAGCTCCCCGTGGAACAGCTGATAAGTAAATCCAAGTGCACACCCACTTTCCATGGCACGGGTGAAGGAGACAACACTAGTGCGAATATCCATGCACTATAAATACATCCCATTAGCAGGATGCTAGGGACCACTGCTGGCATAGATTACAACGAATATAGCTGAGGGTTCCCAGGGGATGTGCCTCTATCTGGTAGCTAACGATGATTCAAGCTTCCGGCGGATGATTATTATCCCCAGTGAAGATACCTGTAAGCTACTCCGCGCTATGACTGGTTTACTGGCTGTCAATGGGTCGGGCAGTATTGCCGATACAAGTCGATGGCAAAGGTGGCAGCCTGTCTGGCTGTAGGTTTATATCTCCACGGTGACCGGATCTCAATGGGCCTGATGATATTGCCCTAAGGTTTGAGGGCAAAGGCAATTACCCGTTTACATCGACGATATATATATATATTTTTTTTTTTTTTTTTGTTTTTTTTTTTTTGTACGCCCGCTAATACTCGAGGCGAAATCTCAGGTTATTATTTATGTCTAACCTGACATTGATTTTACGTGAGTATCCCTTTTTTTCTTGTACAGAGACAGGTGTCCCTCGCCATTCAGGCAAATACTCTCCGATTTCGGAGGTACCCATTACAGCTGGGTCGGCTCAGGAGCCACCAATCCCTGGTCGACGATACTTCTTCAAATGTCCTCGCCAGGTCTCGAGTTAATCCAGTCCAAATCCCGGTCGACGAAAAATCCTCAAATGCCGTCACCCGGGTTTGATCCTGGATCACCCGGTCGCCAGAGCGGTGTGGTAACCACTACGCTAGCGCGGCTCCCGACGATATATATAAACCAATGTGTGGCAATACGTATCTGCCGTAGATATCTGGATAATGCAAGGTGCTCCCATGGGAGGGGCGGGGGGGGGATAACAGAGCACAAGTACAGGCTGTTGACCACTCTCTGATAAAAAAAATACAAACATGTTAAAAATCTCGTCAACCACCGTATATCTATCTCTAATGTTTACCAACAAATTACATCCTTCCACTCAATCTATCGCTAGACCACATACACCCATTTTCTTTCATTTGACACACAAATCACAACACACCGCCGTAATCCCCCCGTTCCCTTTTGCTGGAATGAGCCTAGTGCTTAATGCCAGAACGCAGGTAACACTAGTCATGCGTTAACTGCCGCACAGTCTCAGCGCACGAGTCTACTGACCTCGCTTTCACACACACGCACACTATTTGACTCATACTTGAAGGCAAAGCCAGATTAACCATTCCAAATACGAATAGAAAGAAAATACAAATGCCATGAGATAACTTCCCCAATTGGGACTACCTGGAAGTGTTATAAAAAAATTAACTTGCGCTGATAACGCACTAGTAGCAAGCGAATAGCAAAAACTCTTTACATAATTAATTACACCCATATTCAAATGGAAACACAAAGTGACAAAAATGATATACATTTGACTCTCTCTTCTGCTTTATAAAAATCACCTCTTGGCCGTAACTCTTAGTTGAGCTTACATTGGTATCAGCTTAATAGAAATCAGAATTCCCTGTCGCCCAAAATTATTTTACGTTAAGAAATATATATATATATTAAAGATGAAAATAAAGTAACACGGGATCTACGACTCTATATGATTAGCTAGAGCCACAATCAATTAACTCAAAAAAAGGTGGTGTGCTTACCAAGCAATGAATGAATTTCCGCACTGCACTTGCATATAAGCTTTCAACTGTATAACAGTGCTAGACAGCAAAGATTCCTCTCAAAACAATGGGAGAGAGAGAGAGAGAGAGTTAGGGACAGGGCTGTTAAATAGCAAGAAAAATCGCCAGGTGTTCTGCATGAGATAAAACGAAACAGACGCAGAGAGTACTCGGCTGCCTCGAGACGGGGGAAAGTGGCGTAACGTTAAAATGCTTTCCCCGTTCTATGAGCTACCTTGCGGTCGGGAGGAAACCGAAGACGGCGTAAAAAATAAAAGACAGACTTTCCCCCGGTGCTCGGGGTACCCTGTACTCACAGAACACTGACACATGCCGCTTCCCCCAAGAATCTCTAAATAAAAGACTTAAGGAAAATGCCGCCAGCTGCACGTGCAAAAGGGTGGGACTCTGCCTGGCTCTTTCAATATTACAGGGCCAACGACAGAATTAGAGCTATTAGAGTAAAAATGACAGAAAAGTGGGCGTACACAAGAGATACAGAGAAAGAAGGTGGACCACTCAGCTTAACGGGGGCAAACATTTCTAATCAAATTATGGCATACAGACATGTCACATTCACATAGTAAAATAAAATGTCTACACTTACCCCAAAGTAACTTTTGGGAACGCAATCTCCTGGCACAGATGTATGGACACAGCACGTTGATGCGATGCTTCGAATAAATTGTCTCGTTAATTGTCTTATTCTTCTTATGACTTGTATTTATGAATCTTGAAGTTTCCAGTCTGTCTATTTAAAATTGCGGGTTCTCTTTTACGTTATAAAGACGCCCAAATACTTCGATCTAGTTCCTTAAGTTTCCAGTCTTTGTATTTAAAATTGCGGGTTCTCTTTTAAGCTATAAAGACTCCCAAATACTTTGATCTGTCACTTATAATTTTGGAATCCTTAGTCCGATGTCTCTCTGGCTGCTTGGGAGTTGCTAATTTGACGTTGCGATGCAGTCTGATCTGTGCCTCCAATTTTGCTAGATTATATTTCAATTTCTCAGTTCAAGTCCCAGACTGTACTTTTAGGCCAACTTGCCAATGAAAGTCAAAGTCTATTCCGTCTCTCAAATTAAACCAATGGTAAGGTCATTAGAACTGTGTGGGTCGGGGTGTTAAATCCTTACTATCCCCAGCGTGTTTAAAAAAAATTAATTTTAAAATTAAAACGCGTGACCTCTTTCAAATATGTCCGTAATACTTCCGATTGCCCTGTTTGTAAACTCACAAACATGTCTGTGAACTCATTTCCTGTCTAAATGCCTTTCCCACCATAATCTCCCCAGACGGGTTATCTATATTATTGCTACAGAAATGGGCCAGCGGAAGAAATTATCTAATTATCACCTGTGTTTTCGTGCCTCCGCCAGACGGCCGCTTAGATAAACAATATGGCTTTGTTTCCGTACTCTGCCGGGTCGTATTGTTATGAGGAGTGGTCTGGACCACCGTGGATCAACCGGGACCGTCTCTATCAAAGGTGGCTAGACATTTTAAGTGATACAAGTATTACCCGCTGACCTGTTCACTTAGCTTTGTCATGCTATGATTCACATGGTGAAACGTAAATAAGTCTGGGAGCGACTAGGCAAAAAATGTAGGTGCATAAAAGATGCCAATAATTAATAGGACGATCGGTGAGGAAAATGAAATGAGGTAATACTGCCGGACAGAACGACAGTTATGAAAAGTGCACAACTGATTTCGTCACCCTCCCCTCGTCCCAATCAATATAACAAGTAGTTTCTGTAAGTTGGCGTAACGGTGATGCACCACATTTTCTCCCAATCGTGATGGGAAACAATGGCAAAGAAAACCTATCTGCTGTTGCCCTAAGACGCCACTAGGCGTAATGGCCACTGACTGCTTTGACGGTCGGTGGCTAAGGACGGAAGAAGAAGAAGAAGAAGTATAACCAGCAGTCCCTGTAGGTCTGCGTATACGGTGATGCACCACGTTGTTTACCCATCAATATAACAAGTAGTACCTGTAGGTCGGCGTATACGGTGATGCACCAAGTTTTTTACCCATCATACCGTTGACAATGGTTGTTCGTCATAATTTTACTTTGCGCTCCTAATGGAGCATGGAACCACCTTTACAGCTGGCCTTGCAGGAAGCGTGCAGCAAGCAATCACTTGCAGCGGTGGTTTCTGTGGCAGTTAATTTTACATGATGAAGTTGCCAGCCGCATGCACAAACTCATATTAGTGGCCTTGTACGACATGCCTGAAGGTGCAGAAGTCTTCTTCTCTCTTTGTCTCTTCAGAGACCCCTAGGAACTGTACGGGGCGGGTATTACATATACGTCAAACATAATTGCTGACAACTAGGCTGCGGCATTACATTGTTTTGTTTCAACTTATTACTATAAAATCAACCAGTTGTTGTATCAGTTTTTCACAGTTGGTTATTAGAAAACTGTAATTAGAAATTATAATCCCCACAGTTGTTTGATCGTTTTATTCTTAGTGCTGCGGCAATATGCACAGCCACGAATGTTGGATGAAACATAAATGTGGTTTTGTTAACATTGTAAGTATACGTGTTAATATTTACGTCTTTCTACATTGAGAACCACACATTGTGCGGGTAGAGGAAACTTAGTGGATTCGAAATAAGGTAGCGTTATGCTCCAATCAACCAAGCTACAAAATTGGCACCTGATTCATAAATTTGAAACGGCAAAAGCAGCCAGAAAGGGAACTGGTCACCATACCTTATAAAGCGGAGACCTAGTACACTGAAGTCTCTAACACCATCACAACGGCAGTATCTGCTGTGAGACTACTTTTGTCTTTTAAAGGTAGGAGATATAACATTTTGAAATCCACCACAGGCAACTTTTTGTCTAAAGACCACATTAAATCTATCTCTTACACAACTAGTGTTGCCTACTCGACGTTTTGAAATATTATATTTTCCTTTTCCTCTACATGTGGATCATAGCGCCAGTATTACAGCTGCCCCCCCCCCCCAACCTTGCAGTAAGCCTGCAGCAACATGTTCATGTGCTCCTGCAACCGTGGTTTCTGTAACACTTAGTTTTATGCCATGAGAATGCCAGCTCCCCCTTTATAAAAACCTCATAAGTCGCCACATACGAAATGCCTGCTAGAACAGCAGTACTCTTTTTTCTTTGTTTGCTAACGGAGACTTGTGGAAACTGCATGGTGCTAAATTGTTGTGTTCAACATGGATAACTTTTTGTTTTTAAACTTAAGAGTTTTTCGTCATTTGTGTGAAGTACAAGACCGTACAACCTAGACACAAGGTTAAACGTAAGGATAGTCCTATATCAGGGGAGTGAAGTGTTAGATGCTTCACCGTATTAGGTCCGGGGTTGGATTGGCTAAGAAGTATGGCGCCTGCCTATAATTATAAAAGTACTGGTTCGGTTCCCAGTTCAGGGAATATATTTGATGGAAATTCTTTTCAGACTCAGTGGGTCCAAACGATGTCACACCCCCGATCTCATATGTAGTGAGATCGGATGTCTAGCTTTCTAGGATAAGGGCGAGAAAATAGGATGTCCCATGTGCAAGTTGCGAATTTTGAAAATACCTCGGCAGTTTGAAATCGTAAAGAGTAGGCCATACAGCCGCTGCCCTGGCAAAATTTACAAAATTAGAAAAACCCTGCCCACCACAAAAAATATTTATAGAATGTGTGATTCTTGTATGAACACACTAGGGTCCTCGCCGGTGTTACGGAATTCGTGCTTAGTTTTGAGATGCTCCTTGTGTGATCAAAGGGGGGAGATCGGAGCACTGATGGAGCTGTCCGTGAGCACTGATGGAGCTGTCCGTGAGCAATGAAGATGAAGAGCAATGAAGATATAGCCCTTAAAATCAAAACTAAACCTTATTAGGTCAAGCTTTTTTATGACCAGTCCCGTTTCTCGCTGCCTTTGCTTTGTAATATAGTGCGTGTCTACAAATTAATGACCTTGTGGTCCTAAATATCAAGTATCCAGTGTTAATAAATGTAGCGATACAAACCAGTATGATGATATCCAGGCGTTTCTTTGACTTATATATTTCCAGGGCTGTTTTTCCTGGCATTTGCCTGTGACCCTTGCGCATTCGAGTACATGCTGGACAGAATGGTGGGCGCCGGATGTGACGGGGAGCATGATGATCTCATGAAGATGAGCAGAAATGTCAAGGGGAGCTACTGGTACTTCCCTGGAGTGAAAGAACTGGATGCGCTGAAAAAGTGACCTGGTGAAGATGAACACACCTAAAGAATTCTGAGATTTTATTGGACATATTTGTTTATTTGTTTCTGTTGGTCGGCGTCGTAAGTTTTTTTTTATTTCCCCCATTTTTGGTTTCATGAACGTGATGTTTATAACCGTTCACTGTCTCTAGAATATATGTTTTTTTTTAACTACGTGATCACTGGCGCTTGTAACAGTAAGACGTGGGAACAAAATTGCACAAGAGAGCACGTGAAGTGAATCGGTGGATAAAGATCAGAACTGGACCTGCCGTACGGATCTCGTCCGGTTGGGTTGGATTAATTTTGATCAGGTCGTGTCTTCTTTGAAAAGTTGGTAAGTCTTGGTGTGCGCGCGCTTTAGTAAACTTTTTTTTTTTAAATATAAATTTCATCCCAATAAAGTTAACTGCTTTCAGATTATTGAATTATCTTTTTCCACTAAATTACTTATATGGGTTTATCTATTTTTCTTCCATTGTTAATTATAGGTAGACAGCAGCAACGTAAATGAGTGTTTCTTAGAAATTTGTCTTAAATTAGACGTAAAGACTTGTTCAGATATTGATATTTGTCATCATTTCTTTAGAGTACCGTGACGTGTGGCGTAGGTAATCACGCGGCCCCACTTGTTCATGTCTCCAGCTCTATTTTACAGCTCAGTTGTAGACCTCTTATCATGCTGTGATGTCAGTGTCCAGTACCTATGTCATTTGTATCTGTTGACTTGTTGTGAAACTGTTATTTATTATATTTGATCTCCCTGTTAATAGTACGTGTGGTTAACTTTACCTAAGAATGAAACAATACAGTAACTCCCCAAGACTCAATGGGACGAGAATAGAAATGGGAAATCTGGGAAAAAGAAGAACGCGATTGATTTGAGGAGAGGAAGATTTGATAGATGTGGTTGAAAATCCGCACTCTCAACAGTCTACATTACCTTTGATATTTCAAAATACAGTATACCCGATGTTGCATGGTTAGCCGTTTATTTTGGTTGTATGAATAGCATGTTGTAAAACAATAAATTTCGAAGTTCTGATAAACATGTGTTGGTCAGGTAACTGCTTTTTATTTTTTGTGGTCTTGGGTGACTTTTCGTCTTGTGTTTATATCTTTTCTTCTTTTTTTTGTTTGTTTTAAAATATGGTATACTTTATCTTTGCCGTTTTTTTCCTTCAATTTTGTTTTAATTTGTGTATCCTCATTGTCTTTGTTTTTCATTATATTTGTTCTCTCTTACTGGTTTTCCTCTTTGTCTATTTCTTTTATCTTATTTTTTTTTTTTTAAATATGCTTCTTCTTTTTCAATTCTCGCTGTTGTCTCTCAGATTTTCTTACTCTCACTAGGTCTTCACTAATTTTATTTTGTCCGCTTCCTTTTTTCTACTTCATCTCGTACTCAGTTCTGTCTTCCTCCTTCTTAGTCCTTATTTTTCCTCATCTCTTACATTTGATCTTCCTCTCTGTCACTTCCTACATTCGAAGTGAAGATAAATAGCTGGTGAAATAAACGACTCTAGTGAAGATAATAACGACAATATACATAGCAAGTGGAAGGGAAAACTAAACCTAACACACTTGGCCACAACCCCACCCCTTTTCTGCCCGTGTTTTCTGAACACGTGTGTGTGTGTCTTTATCTACTTCTTTATTTCTTACGAGTGCCTGAAAACATACCTTTATGTTTGTCTAATATTTATTTACTGTTTACAGGCCTCGGGTTTCCCTTCCTTATGTGTTATAAATGTTTATGCAATACCAAAACCTACCCTCTGTCCTGTACTTACTGTTCTTAGTCTTCTATCATTTATTAGACACAGTATTAAGGTCTTTGTCTTGTGTAGTCTGACCTATACTGTATAACAGGGGAACAACAGAAGTGATTGCGTCATTAATAGGCTGAACTGTCCATGGTAAATTTCCAGTGTTATGTCTTCCGGGTCGCACTAATGACCCGTCATCGAAGCATTATTTTGGCGATGCCTAGATGGCAGGGAGGATAGTGTAATTCGCTTGTGTTGTTTTTCTGTTGCCTAGTGTTCTATTTCCTTATTTCTTACGAGTGGCTGAATACATACCTTTATGTTTGTCTAATATTTGTTTATAAGTTGGTATGCTTGTTCTGAAGTTTCTGTGTAATTCGCTTGTGTTTTTTTTCTGTTGCCTAGTGTTCTACTTCTTTATTTCTTACGAGTGGCTGAATACATACATTTATGTTTGTCTAATATTTGTTTATAAGTTGGTATGCTTGTTCTGAAGTTTCTTTATTTCCCGATTCTTTAAGTTCACCGAGAGATGCCACTATTGCAGGGTATAATTCCACGAAACGAGACACTGAGTCATGTTTCTCTGACCATCTTGTTTCGCATAAACCAAGAACAGTTTTATGTGTTAGGCTCTCATTTTCATTTGCTATTTTTTCTAAAACACTGTGCCTCTGAGATGAGAGACGACAGTAATTCACCACAGACTTAATAATGCCAATACAATTTCTAATAACTGACAAGTCACACGATTGTCCAATAACTAAGTTTAAAACGTGAGCACTACAGTGGACAAATTGCACTTTTGGATATTTTTCAGATATCAGTGTGCGAACTCCTCTGTACTTTCCACTCATAACAGCAGCACCATCGTGCCTTGATCAACCATGTTATTCAAATTTACTCCAAGTTGAATCAATGTGGACAAGAACAGTAGCCAGACCCGACGCAGAAACATCAGATAAAGAAACAAAACATAAAAAAATCCTCTCGAATGGCAGGAGAGCCTTTACTTCTGACCTTTAAGGGTATTGTTATCAAAAATAGTGTATAGGGAAGTTACTCACGGTCAAATAAAATTTTCTTAATTAAGATTAGCATTCCTTGCTTAGCCCATTTAATACGCCCTCGTCTCTGTCATATTTAATAGGGAGAATCTTGTTACACGCCTATTGAGGCATATTGGGAATACGGTGTTAGGTCCGTATTTTCTTGACCATCGGCACACTAGGGGTGATGCATCAGCATCACGCCGGCAGATGTAATAGAATTAATATAAGCTTTTTCGTGACATGCTCGTAAATCTGTACAAAGTTGTTAATCTACAAGTCAGAGGTTCCT
The DNA here is from genome assembly GCA_024509875.1 of Oreohelix idahoensis. Taxonomy (NCBI): domain Eukaryota; kingdom Metazoa; phylum Mollusca; class Gastropoda; order Stylommatophora; family Oreohelicidae; genus Oreohelix; species Oreohelix idahoensis. Next base: position 11,651 of record JAMPIV010016562.1, on the reverse strand, counting down.
CCTCAGCATGTTTTGCACCACGGGCTCATTTTACATTTATTAAGAAGCGGTAGGGCATGAACCAAATATCATGAATAGCTTAATTAAAAAAGGGGGTTAATTTTTTACAACAAAATATCAAAATATTGTACGTATATGAGGCTGAGTAAACACATTTAATGATATATTAGATATTCAGGATTTTAAAAGTGATCTTCAAATCATTTGAGTCAAACGTGTAATTAATGTGATCGTTGGCACTGCGTGACACTAGCCATCTTTTCATATTTATGAGTGAATGCTGATGTTCCTGCGTAATTGTCAATTGATGCTTAACTTGCTAATGTAAAATCCTTCCTTGAGTATATAACATAACGTCCTGCATATATCGACATTATTTGTGTAATTTTATTGAAAATACTAACTGCCAATACCTAACAAGTTCAGTAGAGGGTAAGCTATAAGTTCTGACCATGCAAGCAAATTGATATATTTATTCTTTCATCCGCAAATCTTCCGCGGACACACAAATAAGCCTTCACGAGCATTGCGTTGTAGACCCTTGTCATGAAATATTCTAATCCACATATATAAATTATTAGGTAAATATGAAGCCTAACAAATAAAATTAATAAAGAGAAGAGCAATGGAAAAATAACAGTGCTGTCACAAAGAAGGTACTCGAAATTCCCCTTGTTTTCTGCTTCGTCTGCAAATTGTAACGCTTTCACGTTGATAGTAAAAGCTTACTGTATTATACCCGCTTTCTTCAATGAAACGTGTGCTGCATTTCTAAGAAAAACATTGAAAGGCCCTGCGTAATGACCTAAATTAATCCTAACATTAATTATACTGCGTTACCAAAACGAACGAACAGATGGACAAAAGGATAAAAAGAGAAGGGAGAGGCAGAAAGCCGAACACTAAACCCGCTTCGCGCGATACACAATTACTACCATCACGCGTGTAAGTCTACATGCACTAATTTTTTTTTTCAGACGGACAGTGATAAAATACACTACCCTTTCCCAGAGTTAGGTTTATAAATCATAAAAAAACTCTTATTAGAAAAGATAACAATAGATGGGTTTACGTTTGAAACCATAACAGTACCCAGACAGCACATCTTCTAAACAGGAGGTAGAAGAAATTGCATATCCATAGGCAGATCGGAATTTGTGCCAGTTTGTGCCAGAATTCATTGCTAATCAACGTATCTGTTGACTCCATTCTTATTTGTTGAGTTCAGTTTATATTGATGAAGAGGTAACATAAAACGCGAATGGTTGAAATGAACGAATGTCAACAATGTTCTTCAAACGACACTCCAACAAGTAGTGATCAACTGGTCACTGATAGGCAGTACGCAAGGCCGTGATGAATGTACATAGATTTTATTGAACGTGACATATACGGCGTTGAACAAGACAGTCATAGTTACATGTGCAAAAAGGTCATACATCACAATGTTGATCATCACTTTTCAAGGGATGAAGATTCTCTAACAATATAGTCCTCTTATTCCAGTGTCTAAGGATCCCTTCCTTTGCCATAGTATATGTATTGTAATAACGTCCGTTAACCTTCTCTCAAGGACGTATCTTATGACCAACGGATTCATACTCAATGAGTAATATTTCTTATCAGACTTGCCATGATTCCAGGCTTCCTTCCTACAATACTTAGGCAGTTTATATATATAAATATCCAAATAAAGTCATCTCCAACAATACGACTAGGTTAGAGTTCTGTGTGGACTAACCTCTCTATATCCCTGCCATGACTTTGGCATTTACTAACATACGGCATATAAAACATGAGAAGCATATAATTCAATCAACTTTGTGTACTCGTAGGTATTCTTCCTCTACGGTAATTCAAAAGGCTACCGACTCCGTCTGTCCATTCTAGAAAATATCATACAGCGATGGATTTCCCGCTAGATCAGAACTATGAGCGGCCTTACACTTTAATTTACTCAATAAACATTTAGTGACATGGGGCGACACTTACTTGATCCTACTACTGTTGGCTTCAACATGAACCAGTAGAGATCATACAACATAATGGCTTCTTCCACACTTGCCAGCAAAATTCCAAAGGAATATATCTCGGACATAAACATGGTCCGTACAGCCCCGACAAAACATTACGTCACAAACTACTCAACTAGGTTACACGTGCGTCCAAAGCAACACTCACTGCTTTGTGCACGTCAGTGCGTGAATCAATCGAACGCTCAAACAATATAACTACATAAAACTGGTGCGTACATTTGGCAGGACCGAAGACTACCCCCTTAGGTAATAAATGTACGTAACAGCTCCCTTATTACCTCCCCTTAAAAAAATTAATCCCATTAATTTTTTTCGAACTAATTACTCGAGAGAGGTGAGTCAAAACTACAACAAGATTTATGACATGCATAAAATTATATCATATTAAGAAAAGAATATTGACTTGAAATTAATAGAACTAAATGACAGTATGCATTAAAGCACACATCCACCATCGACCTACTTTGGAACGATGTGGTAATAATCGAAGAAAAAGAAGTTGAAAAAATGAAAATGAAGAATCAACAAAAAAGATGATAATAAAATTCAACTAAGTTTTCAACAAAATTTGAAACATATGATTTCAAAAAAATGAAAATGAACTGCAACACTGATGATAATCAATGATAAAAGAATCAGTGAAACAGAAAATTTTGAAATACAATGTGCAAAAATGAAGCAATGTAAAATTAAACACTTTAAGAAGCAACACACTTACTGATATCTAGCACTAGTAAGTTTGACTAGTTATCTAAAAGTAAAATCTCATGTAGTGGGATACGTGACTACACGTATTGCGAGACACTAATAACGTTAGTAGATGTGTGATTTATAAACAATCAATTTGATTAAATTGAATTAATCTAATTCTAGTAATTAATTACACATAAATAAATAACTAGTAATTTATTCTAAGTAATTCTAATTTCAGTCATTGTGAATATTCGTTCAGAACTATTTAGAGTCAACAAGAATAGGTTCCTAATGTTCCATGCACGAAATAAGTTTACGAACACGATATGTAGTGTAATATGTTCCATAACACTAACGAATGTCTGTTTGTTGCTTTTTACCAATGTTTCCATACTAAAAAAAATGTTACTTTAATATCACTGTTCCCGTTCTAATAAAACGTTACTTCACAAGAAATAATGTTATAATCCATATGTAAGTATGTTCTGAAAGTTATATTTATACGAATACTGCAAAAATATACACAGTCTTCACAGATGTACAATTAATGACACTGTACAAAGTTATTCATGTTTCGGTGAGGACGTTTCTCGATCCAAAAGTAGTTTAGTTTCACCAAGTTCACTAGGGCATCTTGAAAGACAGTCTGCAAATACATTCTGCACTCCAGGAATAGCACGTATCTCAAAATGGAATGGCTGGAGAGCTATAGCGTAACGCGCTGACTTTGATGACTTAACGTTTCCAGTATTCAATGCCGTAAGAGCTTTCTGGTCAGACTCCACCACAAAGTGTGAGCCGAGCAGGTACCGTTCCAGTTTTGTGATTGACCACACAAGAGCAAGGAGCTCTTTATCGAGAACGGAGTACTTCATTTCACTCGTCGTAAGCTTTCTGGATACGTACATAATAGGAAATAAGGTACCTCCGTATTCCTGCATCAAAACTGCCGCGATAGCGTAGGAAGAAGCATCACTGCGAAGAACAAAGGTGAGATCTTTGTTAGGCAACCTTAAAAAAGGCTTATTTGAAAAAATTTGTTTTATATAGTCTAACGCCGTTTTATGATCCTGCGACCACTTTATTACATTAGGTGTGCCTTTCTTCAGTAACGAAGAAAGAGGTGCAGTTATAGTAGACAAATGAGGGATGAATTTAGAATGAAATTGTATTAGTCCTAAGAGTGACCTCACTTGTTTTTTTGTCTTAGGTGCTGAGATGTTTAAAATTTTAGAGACATTACTGTCTTCTGTATATATTAGACCGCGACCTATACGGTGACCAAGAAATGACATGTCATGAAAACCGACAAAAGCCTTTGAAGGTTTTGCTGTTAAGTTATAATCCTGTAAGGTAGAAAGTAAGGATTTTAAACCCTGAATATGTTCATCCCAAGAGTCACTGAAAAGACAGATGTCATCTATATAAGTAATGACATCGGGACGATGAGACAATATGCGACGCATCATGCGTACAAAGGTAGCTGGCGCATTCATTAACCCGAATGGCATAAAATTATATTGAAAAAGACCCTTTGGCGTCGAGAAAGCGGTGAATGGCTTTGCTTTAGGGGTTAATGGCACTTGCCAATAACCCTTTGAAAGGTCAAATTTCGAAAAGAATGTGGCATGAGATAATTTCTCTAATAAGTCGTCTAAAAGAGGTAATGGTTCCGCATCGAATTTTGTAACTTTATTTAATTTCCTGTAATCTACGCAAAGACGTATATTGTTGTCTTTCTTCCTAATGATTACTATAGAAGAAGAATATGGTGATGAAGATGGTTCAATTATATTTAATTGGAGCATATCATCCAATTCCTTATCAACCTTATCACGAAAGTGTAAAGGGATAGGATATGGGCGAACTCGAATCGGTGTATCGTCAGTCAAAATGATGTCATGTTGGATGACTGACGTATGACCTGGGATGTCAGTGAGGACATCCTCATACGTGTGTAGAATTTTAGAGACTTGCTGACGTTGATCATCAGTAAGAGTAGATGAGATAGTAACATCATTCCATTTCTCAGTGGAATGGAGTGGTACAACTGGTATTGGTAGTTGTACATCATCAAAAGAAGATTCCTCTTCTTGAATAACTGACAAACTAGAATAGTGTTGAATAGGTGGTGTAGGATCGTCAGTTGCCTGAAACACTGACTGTAAGTAATCAGGACGTGAGTAATACTCCTTCAACATGTTAATGTGGAAGGTTTTATGTTTGCCATTAACATCAACGATGTAGTCGACATCGGATATTCTTGAGATGATCCTGAAAGGACCTCTCCAGGTAATTAAAAGACGATTGTTATGCGCAGGAAGTAATACAAAAGCTTCATCACCAGGTATGAGCTGGCGAAGACGTCTATATTTGTTTGCAGATAAACGAGCTTTTTCTTTGGCTTGTTCAGATGATGCAGTAGCTAGTCTACAAGCATCTATGATTTTCTTTCTAAGAGAGATCACATACTCATAAGAGGATTGAGTTTCCTCTTCAATATTCTCATCCACCAATAAGTCGTGGATTAACGACATCGGACCGCGTGGTTGCATGCCAAAAACAAGCTGGAACGGAGAAAAACCCGTTGCTTGATTTTGTACCTCGCGATACGCAAAGAGACAAGCGGGTAGGACCCGATCCCAGTCTTGGGGATGGTCTTGAGTCATCTTACCCAACAACTGCTTGAGTGTCCTATTGAGACGCTCAATTAACCCATTTGACATCGGATGATAAATAGAACTAAGAGATCTATCTATACCTAATGTCTTCATCACTTGAGACATGGATTCAGAAATGAACTGAACCCCATGATCCGACAAGATTTTCCGTGGAAAACCAATGCGTGAGAAGATTAACATCAATGCCTCTGCTACACTGGCAGATGAAGTGTTTTTGAGAGGGATGGCCTCAGGCCAACGAGTGCACATATCAATGCACGTAAGAATATGCGTATGCCCTCTAGCAGATGGAAGCATTGGACCAATAATGTCAATGGCCATTTTATCAAATGGTCTAATCGGGATGTCCGCAGCTTGAATAGGAGCCGCATGAAATGGACCCCGTACCTTAACTTCTTGACATATCAAACAGGACCGACAATAGAGAGTAACATCTCTATGGACGCCTGGCCAGTAGAATGCCGAAAGCACTCTGGATTTGGTACGCGAAAAACCCATATGGCCCGCACATTGCGAGTCATGAGCATGCCGTAATATCCGAGATCTCATACAGGATGGTACTAGAATTTGAGAACATATGGATGAATCCTTTTCCCGTATTATTCTAACCAAAATCCCATTTTTAAGTATAAAGTCATGTCTAGATTTTGCAAGTTTGTTGCTTGTATTCTTTTTGTTAACATACTGAAAGAATTTTTTTAATGAATTATCATTCTTTTGCAATGTTGCAAACAACTCCCGTGAAATAGGAGCATCATCATCACAAGTGGTATGAACTGTAGGTTCAATAGGTGTATCATGCGACATATTAGTAGCTTGCGCTCTAGTCACTACTGCATTTGCAGTTTGAATATGTCGCTCTTCCCATTCAGCAATTTGCTGAGGTGTACACTCTTTAATACCATGTATGCGACCAAGTATTACATCACAGATTGGGTTTGGAAGAAGACATGCTTGGATCTGTCCTGAAAAAAATGGAGTATGAAGTGTTATAATGGCTGTGGGGAATGTTTCCACAGTTCCGCCAAACGTGACACATTTCACAACCCTGCCCGTCGCACAACTAGGGTCGATCAGCGATGTCCGGACGCCCACTGTCGTACAACCTGAGTCGAATAAAAGAGAGCATGAAATATTGTTAACAAATCCTCTGTTAAACTTAAGAGAGCCCTGTCCATGGTGTACTGACGCAGGAGTGGCCATGCAGACTGCAGGTAGACTAGGCAAGGTATGTCCGCAACGCAGCGTCGTGATCGCCTTAGGCTGGAAAAGAGTCGAGCATTCTGGGCAGTTTTTCACCTGGGAACAATCTAGAGAACAAGACATAGCATTGTGAGTTTCAGCAACTTTACCCTGTTCAATGTTAGCCTGTGTATCATTAAAAGCAACATTAGAATGTCTAACTGTATTATTCGACGATCTATCTCGTCGGCGCGATCGATTGTGATTTTTGTCATTAAAATTGCCATAATTGTCGTTTCTGCTAGAGTTAAAATTTTGATTAGTCCGATAATTTGTCGAATGATCGTTATGATGTTGGTTAAATGGTTTATTTCCAAAAAATTGTTTGTTTTGCGGACCCTGAGACCTTGATCTCCAGTTTTGTTTATTATAATGTCCCTGATTATTTTTAAAATAATTGTTACCAAAATCTCGCGATCTGTGAGTTTGGTTCCAAGAAACATTAAATGGAGCAGATTGTTGAAATTGCTTCCCTTTGTAAAAGTTATCATTGGTGAAATTATGATTATTTCCCTTATTGACATACCTATCAGCACTAAAAGAACGATTGCGTGAAAAATTGTTTTGTTGTGCTGCAAAAGCAACAGGCAATTCACTCTTAATCTGCGCGTTACTTAGATCCATGTTTGGGTGAGCAGTGCAAAAATTTTTTGCATGTTCTTCTAAATTTTTCATTGATAAAGGTTTCCGTTCGTGTAAAAATGCGAGAAATGTAGGGTTTACCGACGAAAGTACCTTATCGCGCATCAGTAAATCAAAGAGACCTTCATACGACTTTTCAATTTTGGATAATTCGATCCATCTTTCTAATGTTAGACGTATCTGTGACAGAAAATCACTAAAATTTCTGCCAGATTGAGGTAGTAATGTGTGAAATTTCAAACGATATTCGTTTTCTGTCATTTGGAATTTTTGCAGAAGTGCTGCTCTAAGAGCATTGTAGTCGTTTTTCTCACCAATGCTGGTGGTATGATAAACTGCTAATGCATCTCCTGTAAGTAATCTGGATAAATATGTACAGTATAGCGCTTTATCCACGTTATAAGACCCACAAGTGGCCTCAAACCTATCCAGAAAGAATATTACGTCATCAGACGGGGGATTAAATTTTGGCAATTTAAGGTGAATCTCCTTAAAATGATCCTGTCTGGATGAAGTGTGGCTTTCAAAAGTTCTCTGAGCATTAGCTTCCTGAGATAACCTAAGTCTCTCATATTCTGACTCTGCTAATTTCAGTTCATGCTGTCGTTTTCTTTCATTCTCTTCCATCTCAAGCTGAAGTCGTTTTGTGTTTTGTTCAGCTATTAATCTCCTTTCTTCTATTTCTTTTTGTTTCTGTTCCATTTCCTTTCCTTTTTTTTCTAAGTCTTTCTTCAGACTCCTTTTGCTTCTGTTCTGCTTCTCGCTGAAATCGTTTCTCTTCTAATTCAGCGGCCAATCTCATTTTTTTTTCTCATCTTCCTCAGCTATAAATTTCTTCAGACTCTTTTTTCTTCTTTCTCGCATTCTCGTTTCTCTTCATTTTCAGCGCCTCAATCCTTTTTTGATGTGCCTCAAATTTCATCTTCTTCTCATGTTCCTCAGCCTCAATCCGTTTTTGATCTGCCTCAAATTTCATCTTCTTCTCTTGTTCCTCAGCCTCAATCCGTTTTTGATCTGCCTCAAATTTCAAATTTTCCAAACGTAAGGTTTCTAACCTTCTCTGATCAGCTTCTATTTCTTGAGCTTTCTTATATTCTGACAGTGCAAATGCTTTAGCTTCATCAGGAGCCATCTGAAGAGCTTTTGCTTGCTTAATGAAATAGTCTAAGGTAGCCATTTCAATATTATTATGTAATAATACTACTTAAAAGTGTTACTACAACTAGTGTTCTTCGTTCCTGTTCTAGAACGGTAAAATCAATTTATATAATAGGCAATAATATTAATTATTAATAATGTAATTTATAACATGTAATGGTGTGAAAGCAATAACGTGACAGACAATAGCACAATAATGACACGACAAGATATTCAAAACAAACGAAGACGTTCGCAGAAATCCAATTAAAATAAAATGAGAAACTAAAATGGAATGTCGTAAAGAATTACGATGATAACTGCGATTAAATTCAACAAGACAATAGACACCACAGTGTAAAAACAAAGGTTTTGTAAAAAACTAAACGACAGGAAAGGTGAGATGGACAATAATCACATACAAAATACATCATGAAAATAAGGTACGATTAAAAATAGCTACCAAAAACAACAAGTAAAACTTGACGAAACAGCTAGAACAGATAGGTGTTACAGACCACCAAACACAGTGGACCTAGAATCCTTCTACGCTCACGCGTAGGAACATTCCACTGCGGGAAGTCTGCAAAATAATGTCCTACAGAACGTCTGACGAAGAGCCCGAATTGACTTCGAGATGGATCTCGTTCGTCAGATCTACCGCCCAACCTCCCGCGAAGAATACACAACATATAACACATAACACGGAAAATATATAAGTGGACATAATCAATTAAGGCACAGCTAATTGTAATAAAGTGTATAATGGATACAAGTTATACTTAGCTCGCGTGCAGGTAAAAATCAAAGTGCCTTGTCCCCGTGTATGTACGTAAGAGGATGCAATACTTCGCTCTGCGTATCTAGATTACAGCTCGCACGCAATAATGATGAAGAGGTGATCCCCAGGATGTCAGTCACTGTGAAACTTAACGTGGAGGTTGATTGAAGACCTTGACCTTGGTAAACGTAAGTTGTTTCTGATTTCTCATCCCACTGGGTTCCAAGTTCGAGAAGTTGGTGCCTTGAAAGTTTAAATCTTCTTTTCAATCGATACTTGGATTAAGTTCGTTCCTTGGAAATTAGTTATTTCCAGACCGCGCTGGCCCACCATTTATTGTTGACTCCATTCTTATTTGTTGAGTTCAGTTTATATATGAAGAGATAACGTAAAACGCGAATGGTTGAAATGAACGAATGTCAACAATGTTCTTCAAACGACACTCCAACAAGTAGTGATCAACTGGTCACTGATAGGCAGTACGCAAGGCCGTGATGAATGTACATAGATTTTATTGAACGTGACATATACGGCGTTGAACAAGACAGTCATAGTTACATGTGCAAAAAGGTCATACATCACAATGTTGATCATCACTTTTCAAGGGATGAAGATTCTCTAACAATATAGTCCTCTTATTCCAGTGTCTAAGGATCCCTTCCTTTGCCATAGTATATGTATTGTAATAACGTCCGTTAACCTTCTCTCAAGGACGTATCTTATGACCAACGGATTCATACTCAATGAGTAATATTTCTTATCAGACTTGCCATGATTCCAGGCTTCCTTCCTACAATACTTAGGCAGTTTATATATATAAATATCCAAATAAAGTCATCTCCAACAATACGACTAGGTTAGAGTTCTGTGTGGACTAACCTCTCTATATCCCTGCCATGACTTTGGCATTTACTAACATACGGCATATAAAACATGAGAAGCATATAATTCAATCAACTTTGTGTACTCGTAGGTATTCTTCCTCTACGGTAATTCAAAAGGCTACCGACTCCGTCTGTCCATTCTAGAAAATATCATACAGCGATGGATTTCCCGCTAGATCAGAACTATGAGCGGCCTTACACTTTAATTTACTCAATAAACATTTAGTGACATGGGGCGACACTTACTTGATCGTACTAGGTTTTCTGTACAGTAACCCGCTTTAGACCAGGTTTTCTGTACAGTAACCCGCTTTAGACCAGGTTTTCTGTACAGTAACCCGCTTTAGACTAGGTTTTCTGTACAGTAACCCGCTTTAGACCAGGTTTTCTGTACAGTAACCCGCTTTAGACTAGGTTTTCTGTACAGGAACCCGCTTTAGACCAGGTTTTCTGTACAGGAACCCGCTTTAGACCAGGTTTTCTGTACAGGAACCCGCTTTAGACCAGGTTTGCTGTACAGGAACCCGCTTTAGACCAGGTTTTCTGCACAGGAACCCGCTTTAGACCAGGTTTTCTGCACAGGAACCCGCTTTAGACCAGGTTTTCTGCACAGGAACCCGCTTTAGACCAGGTTTTCTGTACAGGAACCCGCTTTAGACCAGGTTTTCTGCACAGGAACCCGCTTTAGACCAGGTTTTCTGCACAGGAACCCGCTTTAGACCAGGTTTTCTGTACAGGAACCCGCTTTAGACTAGGTTTTCTGTACAGGAACCCGCTTTAGACCAGGTTTTCTGCACAGGAACCCGCTTTAGACCAGGTTTTCTGCACAGGAACCCGCTTTAGACCAGGTTTTTCTGCACAGGAACCCGCTTTAGACCAGGTTTTTCTGTACAGGAACCCGCTTTAGACCAGGTTTTCTGTACAGGAACCCGCTTTAGACCAGGTTTTCTGCACAGGAACCCGCTTTAGACCAGGTTTTCTGCACAGGAACCCGCTTTAGACCAGGTTTTCTGCACAGGAACCCGCTTTAGACCAGGTTTTCTGTACAGGAACCCGCTTTAGACCAGGTTTTCTGTACAGGAACCCGCTTTAGACCAGGTTTTCTTTACAGGAACCCGCTTTAGACCAGGTTTTCTGTACAGGAACCCGCTTTAGACCAGGTTTTCTGTACAGGAACCCGCTTTAGACCAGGTTTCTGCACAGGAACCCGCTTTAGACCAGGTTTTCTGTACAGGAACCCGCTTTAGACCAGGTTTTCTGTACAGGAACCCGCTTTAGACCAGGTTTTCTGCACAGGAACCCGCTTTAGACCAGGTTTTCTGCACAGGAACCCGCTTTAGACCAGGTTTTCTGCACAGGAACCCGCTTTAGACCAGGTTTTCTGCACAGGAACCCGCTTTAGACCAGGTTTTCTGCACAGGAACCCGCTTTAGACCAGGTTTTCTGCACAGGAACCCGCTTTAGACCAGGTTTTCTGCACAGGAACCCGCTTTAGACCAGGTTTTTCTGTACAGGAACCCGCTTTAGACCAGGTTTTCTGTACAGGAACCCGCTT
>JAMPIV010016561.1:0-112500 GCA_024509875.1 Oreohelix idahoensis | reverse complement strand
TTTTCTTTTTTATTTTTTTTTTTCTTTATTTTTTTGTTTCTTTTTGGACACACACCAAAAAAACTTTTTTTTTTTTTTTTTTCGTCTGTGATTTTTTTTTTTATTTATATTTTTTTTCTTATTTTTTTCTTCCCAATGTTTTCTCTTTTTTTATCTCTTCTTTTTTTTTTTTTTTTTTTTTTTTTTCTTCTTTTTTTTTTTATTTTTTTTTTTTTTTTTTTTTTATGTTTTTTTTTTTTTCTTTTTTTTTTTTTTTTTTTTTTTATTATCAATGTACTCTTTTATTTTTTCCGCGTTTTCCTTTTTTTCCCTTTTTTTAAGTTTTTGATATTTATTTATTTTTTTTTTCTTTTTCTTTATTTCTTTTTTTTTTTTTATCTGTTTCTTTTCTTTTTTTTTTTTTGCGTTTTTTTTTTTTGTTTTTTTTTTTAAACTAGTAAATGGTTTTTTTGGCCCTGGGAAATTTGTTTGTTTTTTTTGTTATTATTGTCGTTATTGCATAGTTTTTGATTTTTAATTTCCTTAATTGTTTTTGGCCACTAGTTTTTTTATTTTATTTTTTTTTTTTTTTTATCTTTTTTTTTTTTTCTTTTTTCCTTTTAGGTTCATTATTTCTTTTTGTTCTTTTTTTTATTTTTATTTTTTTTTTAATTTTTTTTTTTTTTTTCACGTTCTTATGTATTTTTTTTTTATTTTTTCGTCCTTGGGCCATTTTTCTAAAAACCAAGTTTTTTATTAGTTTATTTTTTCTCTTTTTTACTTTTTTAAATGGTTTTTTAGAAAGAAAGCGCTGGCGCGTTTGCCGGTAGTTTTGTCGTAGGTTCGGAATGGTTTTTTTTTTTTAATGTTTAGGCCGCGAGAAGGAAGTTTTCTCTTCCGTTTCTTTAAACGTTTAATTTTTTTTTTAACCCCTTTGTTTACAATTGTGTTATTTTTATTTTTTTTTTTTTAACCGTTTTTTTTTTTTAATTTATTTTTTTAATTTTTTTTTTGAAGTCAATTTTTTTTTTAAATACGTTATGTTTTAGTGATTTTTTAATTGTTTTTGTTTTATTACTTTTTTTTTTCACACATGGAGCTTCCCCACTTGATTTAACCCAACATTATTTTTTTCTTGCACTACCATTTTTGCAAAACTAAAGCCCCAAAGTTCCGGAAAAACTAACCAGGGGGTAACATACAACATGGATACACATTTAATAATTAATAAGATATAATCCTCACGCCGTGCTCAAAGCATATTTTTCTTTTTTGACCACAGAAGTGGGGGTTGCCAACCTATCCCTTTTTCATACCGCACCCCCATTTTTTTAATTATAAGAAGTAAAGATCCATACATGGAGTTTGGGAAAAGAACTTAAAAAGGTAAATCTTTGCAACCGACCCGATTCTTACCTTAGTGACCCGGGATCCAGGGGATTTTATATTTTTCCCGATTAATAAACTGATTAAAGATTGCTTCAATTTTAGTTTTATAAATAGAACCTAAATCAAAATTTTAGGGACCTTTTAAAACAAATCTTGCGTTTTTTTTTTTTTTCATTTTTTAAGATTTCCCATGCCCCCAACCTTTTTAGTTTCCCTGAAAGCTTTTTCTTATTGTGGATATTCTTTTTTTTTTAGGAGGAAAACACTCGGGGGCTGGGGGGGTGTCCGTGACTGGGGACCCCACAACTAAAGTACTTTTACCCATAATTAGATAGATTTTTTTTCTTTCCTTTTTTTATTGGCCATTTAGGGGCTTTTAAACGCTCCTAACAATAAAACATTGTTCCTTAAGTTATATTTATATTCCCCTTGTCTGGGAATAATTTCCACTTAGCTCCCCCGCCCTTTAGGGGGGGTTTTTTTCTTTTTTATTTTCAAAACTTGGCTGCATGTTCCAATAATACGAACTGGGTTCCAGTTTTTCGGTCGCATTATTTTTGTAGATTTTTTGGGAAAGAGGAAGCACTTTTGCTGCAACATAATGCCCCGCCCCCTAGGGAGCCGCCCCCCCCCCCCTAACCTTCCTAAACTTTTACTTGAATTGCATTCTAGTTTTTCACCCAACAAAAAGTTCCTTGGAGTCAAAAATCAGGGCATTTTGTGTCTGCTGTTCTTTCTTCTGAGAACAATAGGCTCTTGCCCTAGTGGCGTAGGTTTTTTCCTTTTTCCTTTTTCGTTTTTTTAACTCTTTGGAAAATAATTGCCCCCCCCGAAAATAACCAATAAACAAAAAGCAAAAATTATTCCAAACGAAAGATTCATTTTTTTTTTTATTATACGCCAACCAAACAAGTTTACCACCACACCCCCAGTTTCAGCGCCACCAGGCAGTCAGGACAGAGCCAACATATAGACCCCCCCAAACCAATTTTTTTTGGATTTCCTTTTGCGTGATCAGGATTTTTCAGAATCATTTTTCAGGTAAAAACCACGGGGAGCACATAAACGGCACAATGCAAAGACGAAAGAGCAAAATCCGCAAAAAGACGTTCACCCCCTTTTAGTATTTTTAAAATGTTCTTGATATTATTTTTGGTTTTGGTGTCCGTAAAGTTTAGGGTCTTTTTTACAAAAACTCACATGCAACGTTTTTTTTTTTTTTCGCAAGTCTTTTTTTGGTTTGTGGTCTAGGGGAGCTCCACATCCCCTTTTCTTTACCCCTAAAAATTCTTGGTACTTCAGGGTAAATGGTCTTGTTTCCCTGAGAATCCAGTATTGTCCCTTTATTGGCAAATCCCAATAAAAACAACAAATTTTTTTGTGTTGGTCCCCCCCCCCCCCCCCCCCCCCGCCCCCCCCTAGCAAGTTTTTTTAAGTTTTTTGATTTTTTTGCCTTTTTCCCCCTTATGACCCCAAATCCAATAATTAAAAATTTAAAATCCCCAATAAAAGTTTTTGATTGGGTCGGAGTTAATGTGTTCTTTCAAAGATGTGTTTCCTGTGGCGACACCGATCGGCGGGTGGCAAAGACATGTTTTTCCAATCTCCCATGGAAATTTCCCGTGGGGGTGGGGATACATTAGGGATTATTCAAAGGGGATTCCCAACAAATTATTGGCATCACGATCATTCCTCTTTAGAAAAGAAATTTAGAAAATCCGAAAAATAACACTCGGAGCATTGCATTTTTTTGTTTTCCAGGTCCGAATGGTGAGGCATGTTGAATTTCAAAATGTCCGTTCCGATTTGCTTAATGAATATCCATAATGTCCTTCCGAGGTGCTTATAAAAGGCCCTTAACTTCCTGCTTAAATAGGGGGGGGATTGGACGGGGGTAAGGGGATGGTAAACTAATTAAGCCCCCCCCGTTTTTCCTAACTTCAGGCATTCACTGGGGGGGGGAAAATCTGGTAAATAGGGGGGGGCTAATAGGCCCCAGGGGGGATTAATAAGATCCACCTTTGGGGTTTTTATGAAAAAAATAGTATTTTGCGGCGGGACGGAGGGGGGTGTTGTTCAAGGGTCTGGGCATGAATAATCTGTAATTTGTGTTTCTGTGGGGTAAATGGATCCACTTGTCCTTTTCTGGTGGACAGGCATTCAGTTTTTCCTGTAATCTATGCACGGGTCATGTTTCCCAGGTATGTGTTTTTCCCTCAAACAAAACCACTGCACACTGGCGTTGAGCTATTCAGATTCACCCCCCAAAAACAAGTAAGAGCTTTAACTCTGGGCACGACTTAATAAAGAAGGGGTAAATATAAACTGTTTGGTGTTCCACCCCCCCCCCCTCCCTCCCTCCCCCTTAGAAACTATAATTCCCTCTGAATGTGTAATAATCCCTTCTTTTCAAACAAATAATCTATTTCTTTCTCCTTCAATAGCCTTTTCTCCTTCCGGATAATAATAACGGAAAAACCAGAATTTGGCTCTCGAATCATACAGAAATTGGGTTTGAGGTCTACCAGAGCTTTCATGTCATCAATTCACTGTAGACATTAATATCTGCTATGTCATTTTTTATTAGTGTTAATCCTACTCCCCTCTGTATGTTCTTCTCCTATATCCTGTTTTGCAGAACATACCTCTCTCCTAACTGTGGATTTTTAGTCCCTCCCCCCCATTCGAACCTGACTTTTAAACTGTGGTTTGCAGCTGTTTAACAGGGGAATGTTTATTTTTGTGTAGTTAAAAAGTTTGCATGGTGTTACAGCGGGTATTTTTTTGAATCCTGCGAGTTAGCACATTGAGCGGCTGTCTATTTGTGGCCTTTCAAGATCCCTCATTCGCAACATGTAGAATGGTGTAAGTATGGGTTTGGTTTACCCGTCTTCATGTGGTGTATCAAATTTTGAGTTGGTTTATGTTTAATAGATCTGTTATGGTTCCTTTTTTTTTCTTTTTTTCAGTTTACTGCGTTTAGCAAGTGCCGCAATGTCATAAAGGGGTGTTTGGCTTTTCTATGGCGAGGGAGTGGCTTTCCTCCCCTGTGCATTTGATTTGCGAAAGCTCAAGTCTTCTAAAGGGGTGGATTGCCCAGGTCAATTTGGTTAAATTTATTAAGGCTTTCATTAAAGGTTATAAGCATGATATACTTTCTCCATTCCCCTTTTTTGTCAATTTTTATATAAGTATTGTTATTTTATTTGACGACAGTTTGTTTTCCTAGACCACCTTTTGGACTTCTAGAAAAAACCGTATATGGACCTTGCATCCAATTTTGGCAACTTATTTCTGGCTGCCGGGTAGTAGAAGAAGCACCTTCTCTCCCACAGCTAATTCTCTGTCCCTTTGCCTTTCCTATTAAAATACGCTGCATGTTTCTTCCTGGCTTGTCTCAAATTATCATTTGCCAGTTTCCATCCAGCTTTCAGACGAGTGATCAGCTCGTTCACATATTGATATGATGAGGTAACAGTCTCTTCTGCTTTCTCATCTGTCCAGGTCCTTAATAAGGCTTCCAATGGACCTTTCATTGGCCTCCCAAATAGCAGGGTTGCGTGAGCCATCCCGGTTGAACTATGTGGTACCTCCCGATACGCAAACAATGCGGCGGGCAGAAATTGATCCCACATATCCTGTTTTTCATGTGCCAGCTTCCTCAGGATAGAAATGAGAGTCCCGTTGAACCTCTCTACCTGGCCGTTCCCTTGTGGATGGTACGGACTACAATGAAAGTGTCTGGCTTGAAATAGCTTAAAAACTTCTTCCGTTAGTTTCCCCTTGAACTGTGAGCCATTATCAGTCAAGATTTGATGCGGGAATCCTAATCTTGTGAATATTGTAAGTAGTGCCTCTGCTACATGTTTTGAATCAATTGATGGCAGGGCTACCGCCTCTCCCCACATAGAACAAGTGTCCACCAGAGTAAGGAGGTAACTGTTCCTCCTCTTGGTCCGAGTGAGAGGTCCCAAAATATCCACTGCAACCCTCTCAAAAGGTGTTCCCACTATGGGCATTTCCCCTAGAGTTGCAGGAGCAGTCCAATGCTTTGGAGCTACCCGTTGACATTCTGGACAGGATTTGACATATCTTTTTATATCCTCCGTTATCCCTGGCCAGAAGTAATGACAAGCTATACGCTGTCCTGTGGCGCTGATCCCCATGTGACCACTGAAGGGAATCGCATGCCCTAGTTCCATCACTTTATCCCTATATGAAGTGGGAAGAACCAGCTGGTTGTGACCATTTGTTCCAGTTCCGGCCTTCCTGTATATCAATTTTTTCTTCATAAAGTACTCTCCCTTGCTTGGAGGTGTGTGACATTTGGGCAATTTTTTAAAACATGGCTTGAGTGTCCTATCCTCAGCCTGCGCCTTCCTCATCTCTTCCGGATGAGCATTTGTAGGTTCACCTTCTTCCTCCTTTTTCTGTGACCTGGTCTGCACTGTCGCCATGATCACAGGTCTCTCGGGATTCCCCAAGAAGACGTATCTACACCCCAATATCAGAGGGTAGATTGGTTCATCTATCACTGCTGCTCTGATTTCTCCTTCCACATAGCGAGTTTTCACCGTTATCCTTGCGATGGGAAGTGTCATGAGTGGTATGTCCTTAGTCGCCCCTTGTATTTCCACTGTTTCTGTGGTATACTGACTTGGGTCCACTAGGCTAGACTTCACAACTGAATCATAATCCAAACCTGTATCATATAGGCACCTGATGGTGACCCCATTACAAATAACATCCTCACAAACTGGGGGGTGATAAGGTTCCTGCTGTCCATTAGGATTAACCTTTAATCTTTGTTTCCCCGATTTCATTGCAGCAATGTTTGAAGGTTTCCTTTTACAAAATTCGGTGTTATGGTTGTCTTTCTTACACCATTTGCACCATCTCTTTCCTTGGTTAAACGGTTTTCTTTCGTTATATTTTTGGTCATTGAACTGTGAGTTTCTATCACGATAATTATTTCTTGGCCTATCAAAGTTTGTCCTGCCTTTATTACCTTGTTCTCTGGTATCAAATTTACTAAATTGCTGTGGAGCTTTAAAATTTTCTATGTGCTTCTTTTTAGTGCCACTTACCTCTGCCTGGGCTGCCTGATACCTCTCAGCGACATTTAAAACCTCCCCCAATCTCTCTGCACCTTGTTCCATGAGAAATTTTCTCAGGTCTGGAGCCATGGACTCTCTTAATTGCTCTATCATGATCATCTCTTTAAGATCTTGGGTCTTCCCCAGAGCAGTCCATTTCTCCAAATAGGTTTCCAGTCTGGCAGAGAATTGGTGGTATGTCTCCCCAGACAACAGTTTGGAATTTCTAAACTTCTTACGATAAAATTCCCCATTCTTTTCATATCTCAATAACAAAGCCTGCTTTAGCATGTCATAATTGTCTTGGTCGTCTCTATGCATATTAGCAAAGACTTCATAAGAAGTACCTCTCAGTCCCTGGGATAACTTAAGACTCCACCTCTCTCTCTCTCTAACCCATACGTAGTAGCTAATAGTTCGAATCTACTGAGGTACCCCTCGATGTCATCGTCTTTCTCAATAAAATGGTCTAAATGAAACCCCATAGCTGAGGTTGAGGCTCCCTGACTAGGCGTGGCATCTGAGGCAAAAGGGCTGGCACCATTTTCAGGAGCATGGCCTTGTAATTCCAGCTCCCTTAGTCGTAATTCGTGCTCCCTTTGCAATCTTCTATCTTCTGCTTCCCTTTCGGCAGTCAATCTCTTATCTTCTGCCTCTAATTGGAGCCTTTTAATCTCCTTATTCGCCTCCAGTGCCTTAGCCTCTTTGTCGGCCTCAATCTGCAGCCTCTTAAGTTCTTTATCAGCCTCAATTTGTAACCTCTTCTCTTCAGCTAACCTCCTATCTTCCCTTTCAATATACTTGTCACATTCTGAAGTTACATACTGAATTAAAACTTGACCCTCCATATTCATCTCCTTCACCGTCAGCACAGCAGCCGATCTAAATTTTGCTAGATCTGCCATACTCTAACACAAAATTTAACAATGACTAAGGTAATATATTAATTAATTAACTAATTACCACTGGCTGTGAAGATTCATCAACTTTTATTTTCCACTTTTTATTTTAAGGGACACTTTTAAATTTATACAACTCTGTCCCCACTAGTTTAATTCCCCGACCAGGAGACCCTAATATCTTTGGTAAACTTAATCCCCGGACAAGACCCCAATATTTGTAGTGGTTTTTGATGTTATTGTATGATTGTTATGTTACCTAGTGTACTGTATGAGGTCAGCTGTGAAGGCTCCTGAGATAAAAGCTTATGTGAGTTACAGAAGGCCCTTCTGCTACCACTTACGACCTCAAACAGACCTATTCTCCTATAATGAGTGTTAGCTACGTTAAAAGTCTAGGGTACTGAAATGTAATGTGTAGGTAGTAAAATACACAGACACACACATGTAATTAATAAGTCTAATAATGATAATAATAATCTCTATGATACACTGAACTAACACTGGCTGTTATAGTTTAAGTTTGAAAATTTTTTTAATTTATTTGTCCTGAACCAATTGTTTCTTTTGGTCAGAACATATGAAATGATAGGTATTTATCAATGAAATGCATATATATATATATTGCATAATCAAATATAACTTTTGTACATAGGGATATTATTACAATGATTAATATTAATGGTATCTACACTGTCTTGGGAAAACTAGCACTTGATGTTTAGTTGGGGTGGCGTCATCATGCCCAATCTATGGTTGCACAGTTCAGTTTCCTTGACAGATAGACTGATGTTAATGTTTTTATAAATATTTGTTTTCTTATGGATGGTGGAAATAGTTTATGAATCTCCAGCAGGCCAGGTTTGCACTTTACTGGCCTGTAATGATGTAGTACAGAGTTCTTGTGGCCCCTTCCTCTCAGTAGCTGGAGTAAAATGTTAGGCTGCACAGACACCCGCTCTTGTACTTCTACAAGAGCATCTGACACAATCGTAGTGCCAGATCAGAAACTCTGAAACAAAATTTGTGCCATGTGTCAGTACTCTATTTACTGCGCCACTCTTACACACAACACCACAAAACAACAGTACATAGATCGGGTCAGATCTCTCTGACCAACTTAGCACATCTTACCCAGTTGTTATCAATTAGTACCAGTTTCCCAAGACTGCATTGCATCCGAAATATGTTCAATAGTTTCCTCTTCTATTCAATAAGGTGGGTAATATGTTCCCACTGATGTCAATAATAGATCCGCCTTCCATAGTCTTAGATAGGTTTTCATATATTATTAGTTTGTCTCTAGGCCCTGGACTGCTGCTGGGGACCTAGAGCAAGCACTCACTTGTCGTAATCATTTTTCATGATATGGCAGTATCAATCACTCAAAATATTAAAATAAACAAGATAATGCTTTTTTCCTTACCACAATTCAGAATTGAGAACACAGTTACTTAGTACTAGCAAAACTCAGCTGAGCTGCTGGCTAGATTATGGCGTCCCACTGATTTTTATTTAGTAATTCCTGGAAATCACCTATAGCAGTAACGTACTGTGTTAATGGACAGTCTTCTTAAAAATGGCACAAGTGTGCGTCTCTCATTCACTAATATAAATACTTCTGTCCAATCAACGAACTTCCCCTCTAACTTTTTTTCAAATATTCAAACCAAAAGTCAAATTTCAGTCAACTCTCAGTCAAGTGTGTATTATTTTCTGTTGGTCCGTCTGTCTCTACTTGGCTTTTCACAAAAATACACTTGTTTTTTGGACCAACTACATGCAAAAACTGCACAAACCTGCCTCCCTAAGTTATTTTTAGCTTCTATCCTCCGACTTTCCCCTCTAGTTCATTGCAGTTTGGGTTTATGTGTTTTGCTCAAGGACGCGTCAAAATCTAACTTTAGTGAAATATGCACAAAAAAACTGTTCGCTAGTCTGATTGGAACAATACGGCCTTTCGTCAATATCTTCCGTGTTATCTGTCCGTCTGTGTAATTAAAAGTATATTATTTCTCTGCTCAAGATGGGCTATCAAACTAGCTAGGTTTTATTTTCATAACTTTATTATTAAAGAAAAACCTACTTTTCTCAAGGTTAGTTTTTGAAATTTGTTTTTGAACCTTCGTCCACGCGTTTGCCGCTGTATTCAAATAAAACAACCAAGTACCGCAAAACGTCCAAGATACGACTGTTTCTAACAAGAGCTAAGGTCGTTTTTCTACCAATTCCTTACACTGTGTCAACTAGGGGCGTGAATTTTTTTCCTTTAAACTACAAATTGCGTCTTTTTGCCTTTTAGGTTCAAACACGTGTTCAGTCATATTTTTTTCCCTTTTTATCTCCGTTTCCCCTCCCGTCTAAAAGGGTAAACCGTTTCGTCTGCATGTCTAACCAGTTAGTTTCAATGGCGGTAGAAAGCGCTGGCGTAGGCGAGAATGTATCCTCGTATCTTACGTATAATTTTATCCCTACATGTTATCTTACCCGTTATCTTTATAATTGGAGATATTTTAACGTTGTATCACTGTAATATCACCACAGGGAGATGTATCTAGTCTTCTAGTTATCGGTATTGACAAGAAGTATAATTGCTCAGTGTCGAGTATGCAGGGATATAAAATCATATTGAGAACTAAAGGACAGCCTTCCTGACATGGGTTGACTGCCTACGGTATTTCGTCTACTGCATATTATCTGCCATTCTATGTTGACTTGAACTATTTATTTGTGGAGCTTCGTGCCGTCCTAAATAAATTGTATATTGTCCATTTCATCAGTGGTGACTCAAATAATTCTGAGTGGTGTGGGCTGGTTGCGGTATCTGAGAGATTTATTACCCTGGACGTCATCTTGGCCACAGGAACCATCCTGTTATTGCATTTTAACATTAACATAAAAAAGACACGTAACATGGTGGCATATAATTTGTACTCATGATGTATTTGAAAAGTCTGCGATTGTATGAATATGGACTAAGAGTGCTTATTAGGTCGTGTGGAAGATTGTTCCACAGATGAGCAGCAGAAAATGCTGTACCTTTCTTGAATAAGTCACGCCTTGGCTTGGGCACGTGTAATATGTTTAAGCGTTGGCTGTGTCTTCCGTTGTATTTGAAAATAGGCCACAGGTAGGTTGGAGCATTATGTGATAAGATTTTGTGAATGAATTTGGCTGTGTTGAAGAGGAAGCGCTTTCTTAGAGGTAATATGTTAAGATGTTTATGTAGATCTACTAAGTGTGTTAGGTGTTTGTCAGAAACTAGGCGCACTGCACGTTTTTGTAATGAATGGAGTCTCTTTGTGTTGGACATGGAGCAGCCATCCCAGATTGTGGAGCAATAGTCTAGGCGTGTTTGTATTTGGGATATATAGAACATCGTCCTTGTCTTCTCATCTAGGAAATGTTTGATCTTAGCTAACTGGTAAACTTTCTGTGCCGTTTGTTTGGTCATTGCTAGTACATGCGAATTCCAACTTAAATGTCGGTCAACTATGAGTCCTAGTGTTTTGTGTTCATTTACATTATCAATTAGTGAGGTGCCAATATAGAGCTGAAGTGTTGTTTTCTGTGAGTTTTGTAATTTTTGCCTAGTTGATATTATCATATATTTTGTTTTAATGATATTTATTTGCATATGATTTTTGTTGCTCCATTTGATAAGATTGTCTACACCAGTTTGTAAAAAATACTTCTAGTGTGTTGCAACTTTTATCACTTGTGTAAATGGTACAGTCATCGGCAAATAGGTCGCTGATTTAAATAATGACACTAGTTTAAAGTTAACTTTCATTGTTTCTAATTTTCTTTTTAAAATAACGTGATCTATCATATCGAATGCTTTTCTAAAGTCTACAAAGATTGCTCCACATATGTTATCGTTATTGATGTTGAGGTGCCAATTATCTATCATCTTAGTTAAGGCTGTGTGGCATGAATGCTGTTGTCTAAATCCTGACTGACAGTCAATTAGAAAGTCATTGCTAACTAGGTACTGTAGTGTTGTTTTATGTATGTGTTTTTCTAGTGGTTTAGATGGCGATGATAAAAGAGAAATTGATCTATAGTTACCGAGATTACTATTATCTGATGAACCAGGTTTGAAAATGAGATATACTTTTGCGATTTTAAAGGCCGAAGGAAAATAACTCTTAGCGATACATTGATTATATATATAAGTTAGTGATTCACTAATAGCTGGTGCAGCATAACGCAGTATTTAATATCTTATTCCACCAAGCCCTGATGAGCTATTATCTTTAAGGCTAAAAAGATAATTATACACCTCATTAATTGTCATCAAGGGAATGTCGGGTGGAACTGAGTTTGCACATTTTTTCTCATAGAATACTGAAAGTTTGTCTATGTCACTAAAGGAAGGTGGTATTGTGGATTTCAGACTATCTATTTCTGCCTGAAAGTGATTTCTGTAGTCTGCGCAAGTAAATGAATTGTTGGGAGTTAGTGAGTCTGATGCACTACTTTTTTTCGCTAAAGTGTTGATTGCCTTCCTTATCTCCTTACAATATGATTTGTTCTCAACCAGATTTCTAAAGTGATTTTTCTTTTCTTTGCGAATTAAATATTGAACCTTGTTCCTTAGTACCCTATATATGCTGAGGTCCTTATTTTTGTGCGTTTGATCTCTCTGCCTCATAGTTTCCAGCACTTCTTGCGTGATCTACCGAGATTATATTTGTCGTTTGACGTGAATTTCCTTAGCCGGTACGTGCTATAAAAAATCTCCGTCCAGTATGCAATAGCGTCGTCCGGATCAGGAAGTTGATAAACACTGGTGAGAGGTGCAGTTAGCAAGTCATTTAAAAATAATTCCCTATTGAAATTTTTAAAACTTCTAAATGTAATACTTATTTGTTTATTTTTGAGAACTTTACATTTATTCTTTAACCATGTGCAGCATACTGGGTAGTGGTCACTCATTGCAGTAGTGGGGACAGAGCATTCTATGATGTTTTCTGGGCAAATTACGTAGATGTGGTCGATTAGTGTGGTTGATGCTTGTGTTACTCTTGTAGGCTGATTAACTATTTGTTTTAAGTTGTACGATAGTATTATATTTTTCCATGTTAGATTTGAATTGAATATATCGATATTAAAATCACCATGAAGAATAACCTCCTTGATGGTGGCAAATACACTGTCCATCATGATGGTGAAATCTTCGTACCAGATAGGTCCTGCACTAGGATTTCGATAAATATACCCGACTAGAAGTGGTCCCTGGTTTGGTAGCTTTATTTTCAACCATACGCATTCTGTCTCTGCTGTCTCTAAATCGTTTCTGCGGCGAAAGTTAAGGGAATTTGAAATATAAACTGCTATACCTGTCTCTAGTTTTTGATTTGAGTCTCGCCGAATAGTTTTAAAACCATTTAATGTATTGTCATCGTCTGTTATTTTGTCATTAAGACGACTTTCTGAAAGTCCAAAAACTTGAAAATTCTTATTTAGAATGTATGTAAGTTCGGGTAGTTTACCTAGAAGATGGTAGATATTCAGATGGCCAAGTCGTAGATCATCCTTATGAAGCCAATGTACATATTATCAGCCATTATTGTAATAAAATTTAAAAAAAAACAAGTTAAAAAGTGCAGTTACACAAAAAAAAAAAAAATAATCGCAAAGAATTTAAACTAATTGTACTTCCCCAAGGAAGTGGAATTTAAGGGGGAAATAATTGCAGGAAATACAATATTTAAATAAATTTTTTAAAATGGATTCAACTAAAACCAATACAATTTCAAATAAGAGAATTGTCTGCAGTATATACAAATTGTCACAAAACAATCAAGCATACAACTTATCACACCATTACTGCTCAACAAAACAAATGGAAGTTAAACGTGAGATGTAAGAGAGAATGGTGAGCGGAATGAGAGGAATAAGCACAGAGATAGTAATAAGAAGAAAACAATAGTATAATACGTGTAGTAAAATCTGCGAGAATAATCGCTCATTTCAGTAAGATTTTAGTCATAAAATGATAAATAATACAACAGCCCTATTGTGTCTGACGGTGATGCTCTCACACGCCAGCATAGCGCTGAATTTAGTGCATTGGAACGGCTTAGAACCGCTCCCCCCGTTTAAACCTACTCGCGTTCCTTGTGACGTACGTTTTTAACATTTTCCCCGATTTGATAGAGACTGTGGCAAGCCTTACAATTAACGCTTTGGCGGAAGTGTGCCGCCAACTACTGTCTGAATTAACGCAGACATTTGACTTTAACGCTGGTAATCAGTAGTAATCCTTACAAATTTGGTAGTGTAACACGATAAAATACAAATTATTAACGCCAATTCTTAACCCGCCATGCACAACCCCGCTTCGCTTGACACATTCTGCCCTGCATATATACACGCTGCGGAAAAGCCAGCCAAAGCAAAACACGCAGACAATTTTATTTTCATCCTCGCGATAGCAGTTCTGACGTAACTAAAACAAGATAGTTATTTGAAAATACATGCTGGCGGAATGAAAGAGAGGAGAAGATGGCCGTCTTGTGCAAATTTTATTTGACGACTATCAGTGGAAACAAATTGAAATTCTAAACCCATATGAAACTGACCATAAAAATTATATGGTCGTATAGCATAAAGTTCAATGAGCAAGAATATGTTTGAAATAATATGATAGTCGCAATATTAGCCCAGTTATTGAAGAAATACTAAATGTCTACGAACGCACTACCAGACAGACGGTTGTGCCTCCTTGTTTTTTTTTAACGTTAGTAGGGACGCCGGTTTAGAAATAGCGGCATTGAGATACATTCAAATTCGCTTGGGTAAACAGAAAGTATAAGGGGAAAGGGGGGCGGTAGGAAAATGTAATCCAAAACGAAACATCTTTTTGTATTGGCATAACTAAGGCAGGCTGGCCAATCGACTACCAGACGCAGAGTGGGGAAGTTTTTTTTTTTTTTTCAAATAGAACTGCATTTGAATTCTGGTAGTCGAAGGTTTCGATTGGCCAGAGATACAAAATATTAGCAAAAAGCTTTCGCTGCTCAGTGCCAGTTGACAAAAATTTTCATTCAGTTACGCTGAGATCAGCTGTGATAAAATTAAACTTAAATAATAGATAAATATTCACAGTCTGGACAGAGCACAGGGAAACTGAGGCCATTTCTTTGTAAAGTCAGCGTCAATTGTTTATATTATCTTGAATTGTGGTAAGGATGCTTTATGAATTACTATATTTATTCCAACTACCAAAGTTAGATACTGCTATGGGGGAAAGTGAAGGACATGCCGGGAGCAGACATTGTTGAGTCCTCACTTTGAAATGTATCTAACTGTTGTATGTTGTCATGATTTTGTTTGAATATTATTGCATTAGAATAGTAATAAGCCTCTGTGTTCTATGAACACTATTAAACATGCCTGAAGCATTTATATTTAAAAAAAAAAGAAACAGAAGAGAAAATCATACCAAAGGAAATGTGGTTACTCCTCATTATTGTATTGAGGAAAAATATGTAAACGTACAGTGGCGTATCTGCCATAGGGACCTGAGGTGTGGTCCCAGCAAGGTGGGAGTCATGTAAAATTAGGGGCGAGTGCACCTGTAAGGCACGCGAGGCTGACCCCATACCTCCTTAGGAGAATAACAAATATAGTGAGTGATCAGATGTAAAAGGCCAGGGTGTACTTTTGTTGCAGAGGTCCTATTTCCTGTTGCCAGCTGGTGACAGGAAACCTGCTGAGTCAGAAACATACTATCAAGTCTCCGACCCTTCGTATGCTGTCAAAAGATAACGGGAGGAGCTTGGGGCACGTTTGAAAGAGATTTTCTGCATCTACATATTGTATTTCATTCTACCAGGAATCCCAGGTGATGAGTTAGGCATCTGGGTACATCTGACACTTTCGCTTTAATAAACACTGATATTTCAACATATACTCAGGAAGTTTTGGGGCGTGATGAAACTACAGCCCCTCATACACAGTGACTCTCCCTGTTAGATTAAGAAAGAGTAAGCTGTGAACATTCCCACAGGACAGATATATATAAATATATATTCACTTTATAGGGTGGGACAAATTGTCCACACATACTTTTAGTTGATCCTTTTTTAAGTAACCTATCTTGTCTTCATTTTCAAAGACCTGTCCAAGAGATATGACTGGACAGGCAAAATAAATTGTACAGAAAAGATTAATTTAAAAGAAAACTTTAACCACTGTTTTATTCACTTCCTCATAGAAAATTAGAGTGTTTTTGTGGTGTGTACCATCATCTCATTTCTCCCCTAGACACTAGGTACATCATACACCATACACTAGAGCCACAAGAGTGACCGTGTGAGATCTAGGGAGGTAGCGTTAGGTACCCTGCACATAATTCATCATCATCATCTTTTTTAGAGTCAGGGGCCTACATGTGCTTGACCTCACACGGTTTATGCAGACACCGATTTCATTCTTTGTTAGGATACCATCATAACCTCCCCAGCAAAATCAACTTTGCTACATAAATTGGTAGGCTCGTCCGGGATTTGAATTTCTCCTAGTACTACATACATTGGGGTCTGGGGTTTAGTATTAACAACATTCTATTTTTCCCAGGGAATCCCCATAAATATTATTGCCCAAGATTTGGGAAGTGAAGAAAGTGTCAGAACCCAGAATTAATTAAATAAAGTGATAATTAGTTAGAAATTTAGTAGAACATTTTGTATTTATCAGAATGGCAGATCTGGCCAAGTTTCGCTCTGCGGCTGTGCAGACTGCTAAAGAAATGAACATGGAGGGTCAAGCTTTGATCCAATATGTAACTTCAGAATGCGACAAGTATATTGAAAGTGAGGATAGGAAGATAGCAGAAGAAAGAAAATTACAGTTACAAATTGAGGCTGACAAAGAAATTAAGAGGTTGCAGATTGAGGCTGACAAAGAGGCTAGAGCATTGGAGGCTGAGGCAGAAGAAAAAAAATACAGAAAGAGAAGAAAAGAGACTAGCTACAGAAAGAGAAGAAAAGAGACTGGCTACAGAAAGAGAAGAAAAGAGACTGGCAACAGAAAGAGAAGAAAAGAGACTGGCTGCAGAAAGAGAAGCAGAGGAAAGAAGACAGGCTGCAGAGAGGGAAGCCGCAAAGGCAGAGAGGGAAGAAGAAAAGGAGAAGAGATTACAGAGGGAGCATGAGCTACGACTAAGGGAGTTGGAATTTCAAGGCCATGCTCCTGAAAATTGTGCCAGCCCTTTTGCCTCAGATGCCACTGCTAGTCAGGGAGCCTCAACCTCAGCTATGGGTTTTCATGTAGATCATTTTGTTGAGAAAGACGATGACATAGAAGGGTACTTAAGTAGATTTGAACTTTTAGCCACTACTTATGGGTTAGAAAGAGAAAGATGGGGGGTAAAGTTGTCTCAGGGTCTTCGGGGAACAGCTTATAAAGTGTTTTCCAAAATGAGCAGGGATGACCAAGACAACTATGACATGTTGAGGCAGGCTCTTCTGTTAAGATACGAAAAGAACGGAGAGTTTTATAGAAAGAAATTTAAGAATGCCAGGCTACTGTCGGGTGAGACCTATCACCAGTTCTCCGCCCGGTTAGAAACGTATATGGAGAAATGGGCTACTTTGGGGAAAACCCAAGATCTCAAAGAGATGATACTCATTGAACAGATGAGAGAGTCCATGGCTCCAGAAATGAGAAAGTTTCTCATGGAACAGGGCGCGGAGAGGCTGGGTGAAATAATTAATGTCGCTGAAAGGTATCAGGCAGCCCAGGCAGAAGTAGCTAGCACCAAGAAGAAACCAGTAGATCAGCATAAGGCTCCTCAACACTATAATAAATTTGATAACAGAGGTAAGCAGAACTTTGATAGGCCTCGAAATGATTTTAAAAATAGAACCTCACATTTCAATGACAAAAAGAATGATGAAAGAAAACCTTTTCATAAAGGTAGATTGTATTGTAAACATTGTAGGATGGACAACCATAACACCGAAAATTGTAGAAGGAAAACTCCAAATTTAGCTGCTTTGAAAACGGGGAAAAAGGGAGTAAAGGTCAACTCTACTGAACAACAGGAACCTTACCACCCCCCAGAGTGTGAAGAGATGATATGTAATGGAGTCACCATAAGGTGTTTGTATGATACTGGATTGGATTTTGATTCAGTTGTGAGTTCTCACCTGGTGCAGGCAGATCAATATACCACAGAAACAGTGGAGATCCAAGCTGCAACCAAGGACGTAGCGACCATGACACTTCCCATCGCCAGGATTAATGTGAAGACGCGATATGTGGAAGGAGTAATCAAGGCAGCAGTGTTAAATGAACCAATCTACTCTCTGATATTGGGGTGTAGATATGTCTTCTTAGGGAATCCCAAGAGACCTGTGGTAATGGCAACAGTCCAGACCCGATCACAATCCAGAAAGGAAGAAGATGAACCTATAAACGCTCATCCAGAGGAGATGAGAAAGGCACAGGCTGAAGATAAGTCACTGAAGCCGTGCTATAAGAAACTCCCAAAGAGCCATACTCCTCCTAATAAGGGAGAATTCTATATGAAGAATAAACTGTTATATAGGAAGGCCGGCACTGGTTCAGCTGGTCACGCACAGCTGGTCCTTCCTAGTTCATATAGGGAGAAAGTGATGGAGTTAGGTCATACTATCCCCTTCAGTGGTCACATGGGGATTAGTGCAACAGGACAGCGTATAGCTTGTCATTATTTCTGGCCAGGGGTAACGGAAGACATAAAGAGATATGTAAAATCCTGTCCCGAATGCCAGAGAGTAGCTCCAAAGCATTGGACTGCTCCAGCAACTCTAGGGGAAATGCCCATAGTGGGAACCCCTTTTGAGAGTTGCAGTGGATATTGTGGGACCTCTCACTCGGACCAAGAGGAGGAACAGTTACATCCTTACTCTGGTAGACACTTGTTCTATGTGGGGAGAGGCGGTAGCCCTGTCATCAATCGATTCAAAACATGTAGCAGAGGCATTACTTACGATATTCACACGGTTAGGATTCCCGCATCAAATGTTGACTGATAATGGCTCTCAGTTCAAGGGGAAGCTAACTGAAGAGGTTTTCCAGTTGTTTCAAGCCAAGCACTTCCATTGTAGTCTGTATCACCCCCAAGGGAACGGCCAGGTAGAGAGGTTCAATGGGACTCTCATTTCTATCCTGAGGAAGCTGGAACATGAGAAACTTGATACGTGGGACCAATACTTGCCCGCCGCCTTGTTTGCGTACCGGGAAGTTCCACATAATTCAACCGGAATGGCACCCGCAACCCTGTTATTTGGGAGGTCAATAAAAGGTCCTCTAGAAGCTTTGTTAAGGACCTGGACAGATGAGAAGGCAGAGGAGACTCTTACCTCATCATATCAATATGTGAACGAACTGACCACTCGTTTAAAAACTAGTTGGAAACTGGCAAATGATAATTTGAGACAAGCCAGGAAAAAGCATGCGGCTTACTATAATAAGAAAGCTAAGGATAGGGAACTTGCTGTAGGGGAGAAGGTACTTCTTCTATTGCCAGGCAGCAACAATAAACTTCAGATCGGATGGCAAGGGCCATATACAGTTTTGGAAAAGGTATCCAGAACAAATTACAAAATAGACAAAAAGGGAAAGGAAAAAGTCTATCATGTGAACCTTTTGAAGAAATATCTGGACAGACAAATCCAGGAAGGAACATATCTAATGGCCTTGTCTATTGCAACCGAAATGAAAAATGACCCGCTCCCCTCATTCGAATATCCACTGAAAACCAGTGAAACGTTTGCACAGGTGAAAATCAGTAATCACCTTACAAAAGGACAGAGGGAGAAGGTTCAACAGGTCCTTGAGAAACATACAGATGTGTTAACGGATAAACCGGGGCACACAAATTTGTTGGAATATGATATGAAACTACTAGACCCAGCACCTATCTGTATGAGGCCCTATTCTATTCCGTTCGCTAAGGAAAAAGCTTTGAAAAAGGAGATTGAATATTTGTTACAAGAAGGGATTATTTCTCACAGTGAGTCTCCTTATAGTTCCTGTGTGGTTTTGTTGCGGAAACCATCGGGAGAACATAGACTGTGCATAGATTACAGGAAACTGAATGCTGTCACAGAAGGTCAGGTGGATCCATTACCTGATACTACTCAACTATTTGCCAGGCTGAACAAGGCAAAATATTTTTCTAAGGTGGATCTTAGCAAAGGCTATTACCAAATTCCAGTTAAGCCTGAGGTTCGACCTTATTTAGCCTTCAGCACCTCGGAAGGTCATTATGAGTTCAACATGTTACCATTTGGGTTGAAAAATGCCCCGAGTGTGTTTTCTAGGATGATGCGAAAATTGCTGGATCCCCTGAAAAATCCATGTATTTCGAATTTTATGGATGATATCCTCATTGCTACGGAAACATTTGAGGAACACGTTACCTCTTTGAATATGCTGTTTGATAGACTCAGAGAGGCTAACTTAACCGCTAGGCCAACCAAATGTTGTATTGGTTGTAAAGAGTTGGAATTCTTGGGACACACGGTACATCAGGGTAGCATGACCCCTGATCCCAAGAATCTGGAAAAATTAAAAAGAGCACCTAGACCACAAACAAAAAAAGATGTGCGATCTTTCGTGTCGTTGTGTTTTTTTCTACTAAAAGTACATTAAACATTTTAACTCTATATGTGCTCCACTGACGGATTTAACTCGCAAAGGTCAACCTGATACTATAATTTGGTCCGCACAGTGTGAATTGGCTTACCAAGGGTTAAAAGAAAAACTCACAAGCAGGCCAGTATTGCAATTGCCTGACTTGAATAAAGAATTTGTCGTGAGAAGTGACGCAAGCAATGTGGGCCTAGGCGCTACATTGTTGCAAAGGTCCTCCTCACAAGATGGAGAATTGAACCCAGTCACTTATGCAAGCCGCAAGTTGAACAAGGCGGAAAAAATTATTCAACAAGTGAAAAAGAATGTCTCGCTTTGATATGGGCGATAAAAAAATTTCAGATTTATTTATATGGCTGGACATTTGTGGTCCAAACGTATCATTCACCACTCGTGTTCTTGTCCCAGGCCAAGCATGAAAATTCCAGATTATTGAGATGGTCTTTATTATTGCAGCCATACTCATTTCTGATAGAATATATTCCCGGCCCTAAGAACATAGGTGCAGACTTTTTGAGCAGACATCCTTATGATGAAGATCAGAAAAACGTATAAGACTTCATTGAGCTAAGTTATCTCGCAGATTATAACCTGCAAATGAATGCATGTTTTAAAGATGGGAGGTGTGTAGTAAAATCTGCGAGAATAATCGCTCATTTCAGTAAGATTTTAGTCATAAAATGATAAATAATACAACAGCCCTATTGTGTCTGACGGTGATGCTCTCACACGCCAGCATAGCGCTGAATTTAGTGCATTGGAACGGCTTAGAACCGCTCCCCCCGTTTAAACCTACTCGCGTTCCTTGTGGCGTACATTTTTAACATTTTGCCCGATTTGATAGAGACTGTTGCAAGCCTTATAATCAACGCTTTGGCGGAAGTGTGCCGCCAACTACTGTCTGAATTAACGCAGACATTTGACTTTAACGCTGGTAATCAGTAGTAATCCTTACAAATTTGGTAGTGTAACACGATAAAATACAAATTATTAATGCCAATTCGTAACCCGCCATGCACAACCCCGCTTCGCTTGACACATTCTGCCCTGCATATATACACGCTGCGGAAAAGCCAGCCAAAGCAAAACACGCAGACAATTTTATTTTCATCCTCGCGATAGCAGTTCTGACGTAACTAAAACAAGATAGTTATTTGAAAATACATGCTGGCGGAATGAAAGAGAGGAGAAGATGGCCGTCTTGTGCAAATTTTATTTGACGATTGTCAGTGGAAAAAAATTGAAATTCTAAACCCATATGAAACTGACCATAAAAATTATATGGTCGTATAGCATAAAGTTCAGTGAGCAAGAATATGTTTGAAATAATATGATAGTCACAATATTAGTCCAGTTATTGAAGAAATACTAAATGTCTACGAACGCACTACCAGACAGACGGTTGTGCCTCCTTGTTTTTCTTAACGTTAGTAGGGACGCCGGTTTAGAAATAGTGGCATTGAGGTACATTCAAATTCGCTTGGGTAAACAGAGATTATAAGGGGAAAGGGGGGCGGTAGGAAAATGTAATCCAAAACGAAACATCTTTTTGTATTGGCATAACTAAGGCAGGCTGGCCAATCGACTACCAGACGCAGAGTGGGGAAGTATTTTTTTATTTTTTTTTCAAATAGAACTGCATTTGAATTCTGGGAATCAAAGGTTTCGATTGGCCAGAGATACAAAATATTAGCAAAAAGCTTTCGCTGCTCAGTGCCAGTTGACAAAAATTTTCATTCAGTTACGCTGAGATCAGCTGTGATAAAATTAAACTTAAATAATAGATAAATATTCACAGTCTGGACAGAGCACAGGGAAACTGAGGCCATTTCTTTGTAAAGTCAGCGTCAATTGTTTATATTTTCTTGAATTGTGGTAAGGATGCTTTATGAATTACTATATTTATTCCAACTACCAAAGTTAGATACTGCTATGGGGGAAAGTGAAGGACATGCCGGGAGCAGACATTGTTGAGTCCTCACTTTGAAATGTATCTAACTGTTGTATGTTGTCATGATTTTGTTTGAATATTATTGCATTAGAATAGGAATAAGCCTCTGTGTTCTATGAACACTATTAAACATGCCTGAAGCATTTATATTTAAAAAAAAGAAACAGAAGAGAAAATCATACCAAAGGAAATGTGGTTACTCCACATTATTGTATTGAGGAAAAATATGTAAACGTACAGTGCCGTATCTGCCATAGGGACCTGAGGTGTGGTCACAGCAAGGTGGGAGTCATGTAAAAGTAGGGGCGAGTGCACCTGTAAGGCACGCGAGGCTGACCCCATACCTCCTTAGGAGAATAACAAATATAGTGAGTGATCAGATGTAAAAGGCCAGGGTGTACTTTTGTTGCAGAGGTCCTATTTCCTGTTGCCAGCTGGTGACAGGAAACCTGCTGAGTCAGAAACATACTATCAAGTCTCCGACCCTTCGTATGCTGTCAACAGATAACGGGAGGAGCTTGGGGCACGTTTGAACGAGATTTTCTGCATCTACATATTGTATTTCATTCTACCAGGAATCCCAGGGGATGAGTTAGGCATCTGGGTACATCTGACACTTTCGCTTTAATAAACACTGATATTTCAACATATACTCAGGAAGTTTTGGGGCGTGATGAAACTACAGCCCCTCATACACAGTGACTCTCCCTGTTAGATTAAGAAAGAGTAAGCTGTGAACATTCCCACAGGACAGATATATATAAATATATATTCACTTTATAGGGTGGGACAAATTGTCCACACATACTTTTAGTTGATCCTTTTTATGTAAACTATCTTGTCTTCATTTTCAAAGACCTGTCCAAGAGATATGACTGGACAGGCAAAAAAAATTGTACAGAAAAGATTAATTTAAAAGAAAACTTTAACCACTGTTTTATTCACTTCCTCATAGAAAATTAGAATGTTTTTGTGGTGTGTACCATCATCTCATGTCTCCCCTAGACACTAGGTACATCATACACCATACACTAGAGCCACAAGAGTGACCGTGTGAGATCTAGGGAGGTAGCGTTAGGTACCCTGCACATAATTCATCATCATCATCTTTTTTAGAGTCAGGGGCCTACATGTCCTTGACCTCACACGGTTTATGCAGACACCGATTTCATTCTATGTTAGGATACCATCATAACCTCCCCAGCAAAATCAACTTTGCTACAATACGATAGCGCTATTACAAAATTGGAAACAAATTTAGATACACACTACTCTAAAGGGAGCAGTTTACTGTAACTTGATTCTTGGACACACACAAAAATCAATTTACTTGCTATAAGCAAAATCTGTTTTGAACAGAAAGAAATGTTTGTATTTTAAAAACAGACAATGTAAGGAAAAGAAAAAAAGGAAAAAATTAACATCAAAACGTGACAGTTAAAGTTCCACGCTGATACTCAGCTATGTGAGATTGTCTTTTATCTCTGGACAAAGAACACTAAAAACACTAAAGTGCTTGCGAAGAGAACGCGTCAGGTCGAATATTAAACTGCAAACTTGTTTTAAAAACAGTTTTCAGTTAGTAGATTAGGCATTGCTTGGTCTTAATCTTGCTCTGTAGATCCGTATATAGACATCTGAAGAGCCTGCATTAATATTTCTGGACTATATTGAGTAAGTTGCCGTAAAACGGATGAACTGTGAGAATTCCGTTCTAGGCCGGTGGAGACAGGGTGAGGAAACTCCCATTTTCTTGCTGTAGTTTCTGCGTTGTGATTAAGTGAATGGTGTTACTTGTAGTCCAGTCTTTCCATCTGTCCAGTGGTGTCTGTTGTGCAGTTAGTGGCTGGCGTGTCTGTTGTGTGGGTAGTGCGGGATACATTTGGTCATAAAGATTAGCGTGGGAGTGTAACTGTCTTTTTTTCTTGTTGAGGTGATCACTGGCCCAAGACAGTATACATGTTGTTAGATGTGTAGTGCGAGCGTATGATGAATTGAGTGTGGGTGCGAATGAAGACGCGAATGTGTTTAGGCTCGTATAGATGTAGATCCTGCAACCCATACTCTCACATGCAGTAATCAAGGATGCTTTGACACTGCAGGCATGTTTCAAGACATTTATTGACGGGAACACACATAATATCAACAGGAACAGTCAGTGTAACAAGGTCATGCTGACCTGACATCGATAGGTATACATTTGGCATTCAAAAAGGTAAACATCAGAATAGACGTGCATGGTCAATAGCAAAGTTCTTCAATAATGACAGTTCGTAGCGTCGCCCTTGGCGTCTCTGACTAAACGCGTCAGATGCCTTAGTTACCTTGACACACAGGTGCAACTTGGCACTCCCTGCCAATTGCACATAACAGGCTGTAGTATAATAGCCGGAAGCACAGGCCTCGTCCTAACGTCGGCCGTGTACTTCTGTTAAATAGGTTATCATCAACCCTGCAGTAATACTTATTGTAGGTAGAAGTTCCGCCAATCTGCGGCTCCCACAATATATCTTCGTCACTGGATTTCTGGACAATATAAGATTAACAGTCTTGGATGGCTACCTCGAGCACAAATATATATAAGTTCTGAAATGGCGGATCAGTGAGCTGCTGTTCACCCTAGGTAATCCTTTACATGTTCTGCCACCGAAAAGCGTAATAATGCATAAAGGTCGGTATTACCTGGTAAATGAATCCTCAGAACTACACAAGGAATTCTGTCGTCATCCCGACGCACAGAGATTCACTGGGGAAAACTGCCATAGCAGTTACTTCGAAGATTCTCCCCGAAAAACAATGGACTCTTGGTCCCTTCAGAAAAACAGGACCTCCCGGCTTCCCGGAAGTATATCTCACTCCCGCTTAAAAAACCTTCCCATAGGCCTACGCCGAACTGTCAACCTCTGACCCTACAGGTCAAACACAATGAATGAATAAACAAGGGAAGACAACCCCTAATCAACCTGACATCGCAGGTAAAGACACAATTATACTTATGATACAAACATAAGCAAATAACTTGACAGATGACTCCGTCGAAAATGACAGCAACATTACTACCACCCCCCTGTAAAAAAAAAAATGCAATTTTTTTTTTTTAATATGTTCATGAGCAAGATAGCACCAGTATCACTTCTGTGCTCATGCAAACAATGAACCTAATATCAGGTACAATAGAAGAGGGTACAAATCATCTCCCAACATAGGAGAAAATATTTCCTTTAAGCCAAACAAACTAAGGGATACCATTCAAGAAACCTAAGTTGCTGGCAATACCAATCATATATCAATTATTACTAAATAATATAATCATAGCAATATACAAATGTCAATGCTATTTTAGCAACATATCACTGATGGATGGACAAAATGAAATTTGTTAAATTATCTAAACATCATCCAAATACATTTGTATTACAACATATTATGATATGAAGGACAGACCTAAGTCTGAAAATATATCAGGAAAAACTAGGACACAAGATTTAACTGGAATCATGTGGGCATCTAGACAATATGTCCGCCATCACATTATCCGAACCACGGATAGCTCGCACCGTGAAATGGAAAGGCTGAAGAGCAATAGCATAACGAGTAGATCTCGAGCTCTTCAAATCCTTACTTTGCATAGCCGTAAGAACTTTTTGGTCGGTTTCCATAAAGAAATGCGCGCCCAGAAGGAACCTTTGTAGCTTAAGAATGGACCAAACCATAGCCAACAATTCACGGTCCAAAACCGAGTAATTCCTTTCTGCCGCATTCAGCTTCCTAGAAATATACATTACAGGATGCAGAGTTCCTGAATATTCCTGCATTAGTGCCGCTCCAATGCCAGTGGAAGAGGCATCACTACGAAGGACAAAAGTCTTATCAATCGTCGGTAGTCTTAAGATAGGATGAGATGAGAACAAATTCTTAACCTGATCCAATGAAGATTGGCATTCTTGGGACCAACGCACCATATTAGGAGAACCTTTTTTCAATAACGTTGAAAGTGGTGCCATAATGGAGGACAGATTCCCAATGAATCTTCCATAGAATTGTATCAATCCCAAGAGACTACGCACTTGCTTTTTTGTCTTCGGAACCGAGATATTTAATATCTTTGAAATGTTTTGGTCCTCTGTCTTCAACAGACCATGACCAACTCGATGACCTAGGAAGGAAATTTCACTAAACCCAACAAAAGCTTTAGAGGGTTTAGCAGTCAAACTATGCTCACGTAGAGTAGATAGCAATTCCTTCAGACCCACATAGTGTTCTTCCCAAGTATCGCTGAAAAGACAGATGTCGTCTAAATATGCAATGACATCTGCACGATCTGATAGAATTCGTCGCATCATGCGTACGAAAGTCGCTGGGGCGTTCATAAGCCCGAAAGGCATAAAATTCCATTGAAACAGACCCCTAGGTGTCGAAAAAGCAGTGAGAGGTTTGGCGTGTTCCGTCAGTGGGACTTGCCAATAACCTTTCGACAAGTCTAGTTTAGTAAAGAATTTAGCTTTAGAAAGTCTAATAAGTAGATCATCTAATAACGGCATAGGTTCAGCATCGAACTTCGTAACTTGATTTAATTTGCGATAATCAACGCAAAGACGTATGTTATTGTCTTTCTTTCGAACAATAACTATTGACGAAGAATAAGCTGAAGTGGATGGTTCAATTATTTGTAGTTGAATCATTTCATCCAATTCTTTCTCGACTTGTGCTTGAAAATGAATAGGTATTGGGTATGGTCTTACTCTGATCGGATTACGATCAGTAAGTATGATGTCATGTTCTATGACATCTGTGTGTCCAGGAATGTCGGTAAGGACATCCTGATATGATTGTAACGTAGAGGATACTTGACGTTGTTCCTCAAAAGACAAGTTGGAAGAGACTGTAACGTCTCTCCACGATTCCGTTGAAGTAAGTGGAATCGTAGGAAGAGGTAAGTTCACGTCAGAAAAAATAGTTTCCTCATCCTGTATAACAGACAGGGATGAGATGTGACCATGTTGAACTGGAGAGTCGTCCGTCGCCTGGAAAATAGGCTGTAAATAGTCTGGACGTTCAATAAACTCTGTTAGCATATTTATATGGAAGGTTTTATGCCTTCCATCCACATCGACAATATAGTCGACATCAGAAATTTTCGAGACTATAGTGTATGGACCCTTCCAAGAAATGAGAAGTCTATTCTCTCTTGAGGGCAGTAAGACATATGCTTTGTCTCCAGGACAAAGTTGACATAGGCGTCTTTTCTTATTAGCAAATCGCCTAGCTTTTTCTTTCGCAAATTCGGAAGATGAAGTTGCTAACCTGCACGATTCGATAATCTTTTCTCTAAGAGCTATAACATATTCATATGACGATTGTGTATCATCGTCAATATTATCGGAAGTTATCAAATCGTGTAACAAGGACATTGGCCCGCGCGGTTGCGCGCCAAAGACAAGTTCGAAAGGAGAAAACCCTGTATGCTCGTTGGGAACCTCTCTATAGGCAAAGAGGACTGCAGGTAAAACCCTGTCCCAATCTTCAGGATGATCCTCCGTTATCTTGCCAAGTAAGTTCTTTAGTGTCCTGTTAAGACGTTCTACCAATCCATTGGACATTGGATGATAAATACTACTGAGAGACCTTTTAATGTCTAGCGTAGCCATTACCTGAGACATAACGTCCGAAATTAACTGAGTGCCGTGATCCGACAGTATTTCTCCGGGGAATCCCAGACGAGAAAATACGAGCCAAAGAGCATCAGCGATATCGACAGTTGATATGCTCTTCAGAGGAATAGCCTCTGGCCAACGCGTGCACATGTCCACGCAAGTGAGGATAAATTGGTGTCCTCTGGCTGACTTAATTTTGAACGGACCAATGATGTCTATAGCCATTTTCTGAAACGGCCGAATCGGAATATCTGCAGCCTGAATAGGAGCAGCATGTCTCGGACCCCTAGACTTGACCTCTTGACAAATTTTGCAAGATCGGCAATAAATTCGGATGTCTTTATTCACGAATGGCCAAAAGAATGACGCAAGGACTCTAGTTTTAGTTCTGGAAAAACCCATGTGTCCAGCACACTGAGAATCGTGTGCATGCCGAAGAATTAAGGCTCTCATACACTTAGGCACAAGAATTTGCGAGTGCATAGACTTGTCCGAGTGTTGTACCATTCGTACCAATATACCATTCTTCATAGTAATATACGATTTGTGATTCGTATTTTGATTGGGATCCCCTTTCTTTGCCAGAAGGAAGTATTTCTTCAAAGAAGGATCCTCTTCTTGACGTTTAACAAACGAGTCATGGGAAATCACCAAGTGCTCGTCTTGGCTATCAACTTCATTACTATTATCAGATGAAGTTGGGGGATTAAGAGCTTGAGCTCTTGTCACCACTGCATTGACCGTTTGAATGTTTCTTTCTTCCCAACTAGAAATTTGTTGCGGGGTGCATTCCTTAACCCCATGAATACGACCGATTATAAGATCCGCAATAGGATTAGGAAGAAGACATGCATGGACATCTCCTGTGAAGAAAGGAGTGTCAATCCTAATAATAGCAGTAGGATAGCTTTCCATAGTACCACCAAATGTAACACATTTGATTGTTTTTCCAGTGGCACAGCAAGGATCTATTAGAGACTCCTTAACCCCGACGGTAGTACATCCCGAATCGAAAAGTACTGAGACTAGCCTATCATTTATTAGACCTTTATGTAAGATGAGAGATCCTCTCCCATCATGCGCAACTGTAGCAGGTAGAGCAGGTAGAGGGTGACCACAACTTAGCGTAGATACAGTTGATGAGTCAAACAATGTTAAGCATTGGGGGCATTCAGTTGCTCTCCCAAAATCGAAAGCACAACCAGTGATAGCCCTAGAGTTACCACTATCATTTACTGTATTACAGGCTCCATCAAACTCTTGTTGTGCAGAGTTTGCCTGTTGGTAAGGTCTTTTTTTGTTAAACCTAGGTCTACCTCGATTATCATTTCCCCTGTAATTATTTCGACTATCATTTCCCCTGTAATTGTTTATCATATTGCCTATTGTAATCATCATTCCGGTTTGAATCCGGTTTCTAAATTCACCATCGTCATAATCTTGACGTCGAGAATGATTACCTCGAAAATTTGAATAGTTATTATTTGGATAGCCTTTACGAAAGTGTCTCAAATTATTACCACTAAAATTACGAGAACTACCATCTTGTCTCCACTGCATAGACGAAGAACCATCATGTGTTGGATTACTCCGCTTCTGAGTGTAATTTTGATTACTTCCCCTATTCCAATTTTGTTGAGCACCCTGAAATTTTTTTTTGAAATTAGGGCCATATGGTGTTGCCGAAGCAGCTGGCAACCCTTCTTTCACTTTAGAATTGCTAACTGTAGCATGGGGATGTGCTGTGGCATACTGACAACAGTATTCCTCCATTTCTTTTAAGTTTTTAGGCTTACGCTCATGAAGGAATGCAAGAAAAGAATCATTAACAGATGACAAAACCTTATCTCGCAATAATAAGTCCATTAGACCTTCATATGTTTTCTCAATCTGAGACAACTCAACCCATCGTGTAAATGTACGACGTATCTTTGTAACAAAATCAGAGAAATCTACTCCATTTTCTGGCAACATTGTCCTAAAACGAAGACGATAGTCTTCTTGTTTTAATTGGTATTTTTTTAGCAATGCTGCCCTGACAACATCATAATTAGTCCTCTCATGTTCGTCTATTGTCATAAGAGTAGTCACTGTGTCACCTGTAAAAAATGGCATCAGTTGTTCAACATATTTTTCCTTTTTTATGTTATGCGTATCGCACAAAAATTGGAATCTATCTAGATAATCTGCTACGTCATCCTTTAAAGGATTGAAATGAGGCAATTTAATCCTACTAACAAACTCCTTTGTCGTACTCGAAGTTGTTTGCTGAGCACCCGTACTCGCCAATTTCAATTTCTCTAACTCCAAAATTGCGAGTTTTTCATCAAGTTCCATCTTCTGTTTTCTTTCCTCATGTTCCATTTTTCTAATTTCAGCCTCAGCAGCAGCTTGAAGTTTTTTTTCCTCTGCAGCAGCTTGAAGTTTTTTTTCCTCTGCAGCAGCTTGAGCTTGAATTTTTTTGTCTTCCATTTCCATCTGGAATTTTCTTTCATCAGCTGCAGCTTGAGCTTTCCTCTCCTCAGCAGCAGCTTGAGCTTTTCTCTCCTCAGCCTCTCTTTGATACCTTCTTTCTTCAAGTTCTAATCTTCTATTCTCAGCTTCTAGCTTCTTTAGTTCAGCTTCTGCTTTCAATTTAATTTCCTCTTTTTGTTTCTTTTCTTCTGACTTTAATGCAATGGCGAATTGAGCAGATGAATATTCTTCCAATTCTTTACCAGACTTACCAAGGGTCAACCCTTGCTGGATGAAGAAATCCAATGTAGACATTCTGTCTAATGAGATCAGAAACCTGAAAAAAATTAAATAAATTACCTTATCCCACTTCAATGGGAGACAAGTCTGAAATGATAGACTTGTATACTCACTTCACTTTATTTTACTGTCTTAGTCTTAGACAAAGACTTTGTATGTTCCTCTTGTTTATAATGTACCCAAAAAATCACTTGAGTACCTGTGGGAAAAAAAAAAAATTCCCTTATATCCCACTCACTATGGGCACAAGTCTTTTTTATAAAGAACTTGTATAAATATCTTATATAATATTATTTAACAAACTCTATATGAAGAGTCTACCTTATCAATAATATCAAAACATGACCAAGTATGTGTATGTAGACTGTGCATGACAGTAATGTAGTACAACCAAAAAAAAAAATACAAAGACAAAAATACAAAACAATACAAATGGCAACACTGTTTTAACCAAAAATGTGTAGAGAAATACACAAGAAAGGAGAGACCTACAGAATACAAACAAAACAAATCGACAATCAAAACTGAAAAACAGACAAAATATTACAAAAAAAACGTTAAGTACAATTACATCACAGCTAACATCAATAGCGACCAATTGTCACTAGCAAATTTCCAAATTAAGAAAATTTGCACCTACAGACCGCTTACAGTAAGCCTCGATCAAGTGGCACATTTACCGTAAGACCCACCAACCGAAAAACCCGCAGAAAAATACACCAAAAACAGTAGAAGTGACATAAACATATAGCAATCAATTTCAATGTGTTGCAGAACAAGTTCAGTCACAGCTGAAACTAAAATAAATTTCTTGCTCCTTGCGAACACAGAAACGAAATGTCAAACGCGCACTGAACGTCAAATCCACTGTAACATAAAGTGGTATTCACGAACCAAAGTTACTATGACCTTCTCAAATTAGGGCTTGCACATTGAATGTTTACAATTTCACGTACTGT
This sequence comes from Oreohelix idahoensis, assembly GCA_024509875.1. NCBI lineage: Eukaryota > Metazoa > Mollusca > Gastropoda > Stylommatophora > Oreohelicidae > Oreohelix > Oreohelix idahoensis. The sequence continues at coordinate 81,165 of JAMPIV010016561.1, read as the reverse complement.
TTACAGACACTTGACCTCCAACAATGTAGCTTGAATGCTCTGACCTAGAAAAGTCTGTTGTTGAATGAAACGTGTAACAACCCGCAGTACTGTTTACAATAGGAACCCGCCTTCTATGCAGTTATGGTCCACGTAGCAAATGCCTAGTAGTTCACTTCAGTACTTGTCTTGTTATGCTTTATGTAGCATTATAATATAAATGCTCGTACTGTTTATTTGTGTCAACCGTTGATGACCTATATCTGTCCTGTTGTAGCCAAAACTTGCAAGTGTAGAATTAGTGCTGTGTTACGGCTGTCCCGTGTGTAGCTTAGACCCACAGATCAGAAGTGTAATGTGTACTTGTCCTTCTTGTAACTTTCTCGACAAAAACTGGAGACATCATACATGTAACAGCCAACCAGGAATGTAAATTTCTGGATCCATAAATGTCAACAATAATGTCAAATGCTCGCTCTGTTCTTTTTAAACCCACAGATCTGGTCCATCAGAAATGTAAGTTTCTAGGCCACATTGGCGACAAGAAATGTATCATAAGAGCCCACGTAACTGGTCCACCAGAAATGTAACTGTCTTTTTTTCTTGTTGAGGTGATCACTGGCCCAAGACAGTATACATGTTGTTAGATGTGTAGTGCGAGCGTATGATGAATTGAGTGTGGGTGCGAATGAAGACGCGAATGTGTTTAGGCTCGTATAGATGTAGATCCTGCAACCCATACTCTCACATGCAGTAATCAAGGATGCTTTGACACTGCAGGCATGTTTCAAGACATTTATTGACGGGAACACACATAATATCAACAGGAACAGTCAGTGTAACAAGGTCATGCTGACCTGACATCGATAGGTATACATTTGGCATTCAAAAAGGTAAACATCAGAATAGACGTGCATGGTCAATAGCAAAGTTCTTCAATAATGACAGTTCGTAGCGTCGCCCTTGGCGTCTCTGACTAAACGCGTCAGATGCCTTAGTTACCTTGACACACAGGTGCAACTTGGCACTCCCTGCCAATTGCACATAACAGGCTGTAGTATAATAGCCGGAAGCACAGGCCTCGTCCTAACGTCGGCCGTGTACTTCTGTTAAATAGGTTATCATCAACCCTGCAGTAATACTTATTGTAGGTAGAAGTTCCGCCAATCTGCGGCTCCCACAATATATCTTCGTCACTGGATTTCTGGACAATATAAGACTAACAGTCTTGGATGGCTACCTCGAGCACAAATATATATAAGTTCTGAAATGGCGGATCAGTGAGCTGCTGTTCACCCTAGGTAATCCTTTACATGTTCTGCCACCGAAAAGCGTAATAATGCATAAAGGTCGGTATTACCTGGTAAATGAATCCTCAGAACTACACAAGGAATTCTGTCGTCATCCCGACGCACAGAGATTCACTGGGGAAAACTGCCATAGCAGTTACTTCGAAGATTCTCCCCGAAAAACAATGGACTCTTGGTCCCTTCAGAAAAACAGGACCTCCCGGCTTCCCGGAAGTATATCTCACTCCCGCTTAAAAAACCTTCCCATAGGCCTACGCCGAACTGTCAACCTCTGACCCTACCGGTCAAACACAATGAATGAATAAACAAGGGAAGACAACCCCCTAATCAACCTGACATCGCAGGTAAAGACACAATTATATCTCATAAGCAAATAAACTTGAAGATGATTAAAACAGCAAACCTTAAGTGTGTAGATTTTCTAGATACTTGTCCCATAGTTAAGTGTATAATTTGTGTCCTCATGTGTGTGTTTCTGGTGTGTCCGAGAAAAACTTTTTAATTTTTGAAAACTCTGACACTACAGGTTCAAAAACTGCCATAGCACAATGAATGAATAAACAAGGGGAAGACAACCCCTAAAAAAACCTTTCAAGGCGCACCTGAACACCCTCGCAGAGGTGAAGGGGAAACAAGAAGACACAATTTATCACCTGACATATGATACAAACATAAGCAAATAACTTGACAGATGACTCCGTCGAAAATGACAGCAACAGGGAGGTATGCTTAAGTGTAGATTTTCTAGATACTTGAATGTCAGCTGAGGATGGTGATTGATGGTTATGAGGGGCTGTGCCTGGGTTTACTGAGTTAAGTGTATAATTTGTGTCCCTGGTGGATGCATGTTGTGTTTTCTGGTAGTTGTCCTCTGAGAGAAAACTTTTAATTTTTGGCTAGATAGCTGGTCCCTATTTAGAAGTGTGCAGTTGATCTCTGTATAACAGTTTTTATTTTGGCGCACCTGACTTAGATGTGAAAAAGGGTGTGGTTGTTTATGAAAGACGTTTATTGTTTTGAAAAAACAGTGTAAAGCACCTTGTTGTTGATATCCATAGTGTGGCGCGCTTTACCGTAGCAGGGTAGAATTATAGACGAAATATATGTGGATGTGTTGGGAAATTTTTGTTTTATGGTGTCAATCATTCTGGAGATGTCTGATAGGTTAAGAATGTGCCTATTTGTGTTGTCGTTTATTGTTGTTTTCTTTATGTTGGTGTTTGTGTTGAGACGGCTTATTTCATTGGTAACTCCTACTATTTCGTTTCCGGGTAATGATATAACAGTGACTATTTCCCCTGGAAACATCAGGAGAGAGATTAGGAAAGACAAGAAACAGTACATAATGAACACCTGCAATAGAATAGAAGATCTGCAATTTCAGGGAAAAGATGGGGATATGTTCAAGGACATCAGAACGCTAACAGATGATTTTAAACCATCATTACATGTAATCAATGATAAAATGATAACATATTAACAGAAAGTAAGGATATATTGGAGAGATGGAAGGAGTACTGTAGAGAAATGTATGAAGATAGTACAAAGACCCCAGACATGACGATTGAAAGTGAAGAGAGAGAGAGAGCCAGAACCTATATTAGATGAAGTACGTGCAGCAATCAAAAGCCTGAAGAAAGGGAAATCACCAGGATGCGATGATATACCAACTGAACTAATCCAAGCAGGAGGAGAGGCCAGTGTCCTCGTTTATCATGCACTATGTGTGAAGATCTGGAACAGTGCAATCTGGCCCAAAGCATGGAAAAGATCTGTGTATATCCCTCTCCCAAAGAAAATCAATCTAAAACGGTGTACCAACTATCGTACTATTGCTTTAATAAGTCATGCCAGCAAAATCCTCTTGCGGATTATCAAGAAGAGGATAGAAAGAAAGTTAGAACATGAAATACATGAAGTACAGGCGGGTTTTAGACAAGGCAGAGGTACGAGAGATCACATTTTTTATGTGAGAAACATCCTCGAGAAATGCAGAGAATGGGAGTTTCTGTGCCCTGTCATCTCCTTCTGAGGTTGCTGATTCGGAATCTGCTTGTGTAGATGGGTTTGATGGATTTCCAAGTCAATTTCTAATTTTTACCTCAATTGGGAATTTTTTTTTTTTGGTCGTAATCTTCTTCCTACATCGCTGCTAATGTCCTTATGGTTTTTAACGTTATGGTGCTGTCCTGGGCATGCTTTGTTTCGGGGAATGTGTGTTGGAGAAGGGGTGGGTAAGTTAGGTGGTGTATCTGGTGATTCATGATGAATTGCTTCTCGTGGGCTGTCGGTCACCTTCCCATTTTCCTTTATCTTATTACTTGAAATAGGTAGGTGGTCTAGGTGATGAACCAATCTTGTGTTTTATCTGCGGAGAGTCATAACTTCACGTCTCAGTGTTTCAAGCTCTGTTTTCAGTGAGCTTTCTATATCCTGCTTGAATTCTCAATCACGTTTTTCAGAGAACTTTCAATGATAGTTTCCAGCTCCTGACAGAAGTGTTTCTCTGTTCGTTGGTTTAGTTGTTACCTATCACAAGTAGATATTTTGTGGAGCATGAGTAAACATCTGCGCTATGGACAGGCACTTTTGTTTGGAAGGTAGCTGTATCTGGGAGGCAGGATGGGTTGGTCTCGTTCATTTTGGGTGGGTTATCTGAGGGATCTGAAGAATTGAGGAATGCATCATTTAAAGTGTGGTTTACACTGACTTGGAAAATAGCTGTACCTGGGAGGCAGGATGGGTTGGTCTCGTTTATATTGGGTGGGTTATCTGAGGGATCTGAAGAATTGGGGAATGCGTCATTCAAAGTGTGGTTTACACTGACTTCAGTGGGTTGGTTGATGTGAACTTCTAGATAATTTATTGTTGGCTTTTGAGCTGTCGGTCCATTAAAGGTGAGTACTGTTGGATTAAATATGGGTGTGTAACAAGTAAATCCTATGGAGGGAGGTAATCTTTGAAATGTTTTTGAACGGAGTAAATTTTTGGGTTGCAGTGCTTGAATGCTCGGTTAAGCTGAGGCTTATTTGACTTTATGATAGAATATTTTTTCCTAAATTTGAGTGACAGAGTACAGAAAAAGCGTGGTGAACGCTGAACTATCTCAAATGTTGAGATGTGTTTATTCTGTACTGTTGGGAGTTATATGGGAATAGCTCGTGGATAGTCAGTGGGTATTCTGGAGAGCTGTGTTCTAAACGGCCGAGCCAGGTGACTGGGGTTTTGAGTGAGGACTAGTGTGTGAGTCGACGAGAGAGGGTTTTTGGGCGTAGACCGGGGTGGTCAAGCCCGGATTTTTCTAAATGTATGCCTGCGCAGGGCTGGAGAGAAAATGTCGACATATGTTTTGCTGTGTGTACGGCCTTGTGTTACTGCAGTATGGATTTTCCAAGATTTATGGCCGAGATTTATCATAGGCCGAGATTTATGGCCGAGATTTATGATAGGCCGAGATTTATGATAGGCCGAGATTTATGGTAGGCCAAGATTTATGTAGGCCAAGATTAATGTAGGCCAAGATTTAAGGCCGAGATTTATGGTAGGCCAAGATTTATGTAGGCCAAGATTTATGTAGGCCAAGATTTATGGTAGGCCAAGATTTGTGTAGGCCAAGATTTATGTAGGCCAAGATTTGTGTAGGCCAAGATTTATGTAGGCCAAGATTTGTGTAGGCCAAGATTTATGTAGGCCAAGATTTGTGTAGGCCAAGATTTACGTAGGCCAAGATTTGTGTAGGCCAAGATTTATGTAGGCCAAGATTTGTGTAGGCCAAGATTTATGGAGGCCATTTTCTGAGAAGTGAGAGATTTTGAACGCCATGTATTATGATCATAACTGCCCGGTGTGCAGTTCCCTTTTGAGTGCAGGGATGATTCGTGTTTTGCTGTGGAATGTGTGTCATTTATGTCATCGTGTCTGTGTTGCAACGTAATAAACAGTATCGAACTGTTCCAGTCGTTTGCAACTCTTTTTGACTCCTACATGTACTGGTATGTACGTATGTGACTGAATCTACATACGCCCATGTCATTATTGCAGACACAGGGACAAGACAGCAGCACACCTATATATCGAATTAGCCTGTGTGGCGTGTGTAATTAAGAATCTGATATTTCAACAGCAGAGTGTAACCTGGAAGAATATTATTATTACTAATATAAATAAACACATAATCCATAACAGTGGAAACCATACCAGTGGTGGCGATGATTATGGAGTGCGAAACTCTTCTACACGGCTTGCCTTCATTCTAATTTGTAACAGCCATTTTGCCAATTTTTTACTTAACAGTGGTGGCCAAACAAAACTGGTTTTATCTGCTGTGCCAGTCTTACGGAGTGTAACTGACATCTGCGTCATTCGCGTTCTAACATTATTACTGTGGGATCTCGATGTATACATAAGTAGCCCTATGTGGGCGTGGCTTGGATCTCCTGTGTTCAGAATCTTAACCTGGTATTGTAATCTGCTTGTGTAACGCAAGTGAGAAACTAAGCATCGTTTTATTCGTGGTGGTATTCAACTCTACACAAGTATCTCTTTGACATTCTATTTGGTGTCCATAGACCACAACAACGTCTGCAGTGGTCACGAGAGGTGAAGTAGACATTGACGGTGTTTGTACCAGCAGTTTGTTCCAGTTATCACTATTTCAAGTTCAAGAGGTCATGATACACGGTGTTACGTGTACCTTTACGACTACAGAAGAGTCAAGTGTTGCTGTGTTTGCTGAGTTCCAGGCTGTGTTCCTGTTCCTGTTGTCGTGTGTACATTGGTCAAGCATATGATTTCCATTACAAGTACCTGAAGGGAAAATGTCAAGTTCCGGTACCTTCCAGCAATGGAGTGTTTTTAGCCGCATAACTTTGTGATATCCAGTGTCTTGGCGGAGAGGAACGACATTACTGACAGATAAGTGGTTTTGTGCTGTGTAAATTAGGTCACTGCATGTATGTCATCAGGCCTGTCTTGAATTGTGCATTATTTACTCTATTGATATATGTTGTTGTAATTGTCGATATCGAATGATTATAGAAGTTGATGCTTATGTAACGTATGGCTATGACATATATGGACTTACCTGGTATGAATAGGACCATATAACGGTACTATAAAAAGGAATTGGGTATACAGAATTGAGGAATAAGCTCATTTCTTGACAGATAGTTAACTTTGTGAGCTGGAAAGGTAATTATATAATAATTTGTATAGGTGATTTCATACGCAGTGTACTCAATAAATAAGTCACTATGGATCTTGATGTGGATATGGATCCTGAGGATATGGAGCCTATATTGCAATATATATTTGAGGGAGGTAGACGTTGTGAAAGATTGCGAGGCCCACAATTGGAAGGATTTGTGATGGACCGTTTTTTGGTTGATGTGGCATGGGCCCTAAGGTTTTTTGCTGAGGATACATTTCATTCCGTTCCTCACTTAATGATGGCTAGGCATTTGGCGGATTTAGTGCATTACCTTCGGGTATTTTTGCACAAGAATACTGAGTCTAAACATGATTTTATGTCGGAGGTGATACACGATATAATACATAACAACATTCCTAACAATCAGAAACAAGAGTTACAAGATGAGGGGTTGAAAGATATAATTTACAATGACATTCTTCATGACCAGAAAAAACAGTTAGAAGAGGAGGAGCGTATGAAAGTCATCAAACGAAGTGCACTACAACAAAGGGAAAAGTTCTTAGAGGATACTACTGAGGTGAATAAGCTACATGGAAAAGTAACTAAACTTACAAGTGATTTATGTAAATCAAATTCCGAGCTTGCTGATGTTCGAGCAGCATTAGACTCTGCATTATGCAAAATAAAAGAGGTGGAAGCTCGTATGGATGAAAAAAATGGCGAGGTTAGAAATCCAACTGAAGAAATTCAAGAAAAGACAGAGATGTATGAGAAATTGAAGATTGAGAGCAATGTCTGTGAGAAGACTTATATAGACATGCTTCATGATGTGATGAATGATAATGCGATTCTCAGTGATCAAATTGGTGAGATGAATATTGTACCCCCCAAGAAGAGTAATGAGATTATGAAAAACAATGATGATGTCCAGACTGAAACACTTCAGATAGAGTTGACACAGAGGAGAACAAATAAAGAAGTATATGAGGAAAAGAGATTACGAGAGTTAATGGTGGAAAAAGACAAATTGATTAAGGTTGAGAAATTACTAGCAGAAGAAAGTTAAAAAGTTTTGGCTGTGAAGGAGTTAAATAAAAGGTTAAGTGAACAGATTTCACATAAAGATATTGAAATTTCAGAAGCCAGAAAACGGGTCGATGGCCTGCTTGACATTGTCTTAGATAACGGAATGTGGTCGTCTGTTAATGTTAATAATGCTAAACAGAAAATTGTTTATCAACAAGGCGCTAAGGCAAAAAGCCAACCCTACACACTCATTGCTAATACATCTACTGATTTCAAACAAGGTAGCGGTAAATCCCTGCGTGGAAGATACAATTTTCCACGTGCTGATGGCGTTTCGGCTGATGGTTGTGATACTTGGCGTCAGACAAACAAAGATAATTCTAGAGTGACATCAAGCTCTGTTAATCAGGAAAAGAATAGTCATAGAGTTCGGGCCAAAACTCTTAATGTCAACCACGTATCTACTATTGTAAACTCTGATAAATTTATAGCAAGTAATAAATCTAGTGCTACTTGGTCCAAGAATGAGATACATTATGAACGGGATAATAAACATTCTATCAGTCCAGGTACTCGTCAAACTCAGCTCAGTCAGTTTGACAGAATTGGTAAGCATATCCCGATAGGCAAAGATAGTAAAAGCTTTGGTAAGAGAAATAATTCTAAGGTTAGACAGGACCAAAGGACTTTCTCGGGTGGTAGTTCTTATTCTCCAAAGAACTGTAAACAATTTGACAAATTTCAACAATTTGATCCTAGAAATAACTATATGCAAAGAGGAGATGGTAATCACAACAGTGCTAACTTGATGCATAAAACTATCAATGATCATAAGATAGGAAAAGGCTATGTGTTCTGTAGAGATAACAGATCCTCAGATTTTTCTTCACATCACCAGAGTGACTTTCCTCAACGTAAGCCTAAGATTACTTATAAGTAAGGTAATAAGAATGATAAAGGTTTATTGAATGATACTGCTTGTTCTAATTTTGATTTCAAGAAAGTGTCTCGTTTTTGTGATGGTAGGACTTTGTTTCAGCTTACTACATAACGACATACAAGAGCGGTCATCATTCTGTTGTATCTACATGTGATAGAGAGAGAGAGCTGATGACATCGTGAAGAGATCAGGAATTTGCACGAACCACAGTGTAAGAAAATTGTTAATTGACTATCCGTTTTTGGCTAGGTAAATTTTACCGCTAATTAAAGTGGAGATTTTCATTTGTATTCATTCACAGTGGTGACTTTGCGATAGAGGTCAGCACTCCCATGTGACGTTAGCGGGGAGAAATGTAGGTCAAATTTACGCTCGAGTGTCCATTCAAGCGAAACCTAGCAGTGTCCAACTAGCTATGGATGTTTACCTGTTCAGGGTCAGGACATGTTGTCATACACCGGGATATTTTGCATCTGATTTATTTTTATTTTTAGAGCAGTAAATATTTTTGTATTGTATTTGAATACCATCTATTTGAATACCATCTATTTTCTTTATAATATTATAAGGATGTTCTGATGTCTTATTATTAAATTTTCTTGTGATTCATATATTACGCGTTACGATTGAAATAATGTATAATATAACAGTTTGGACCGACTTTTTCTTAACTTTTTTATGAAAGCAGTGGACTATTGTATTTTCACTGATACTCCTAAGTTTTTAGATGAATGAAGTGGACTAGGGTATTTTCACATTTAAGTCATAAGACTATGTCTGTTTGGTCCATATCGTTTGTCTTTGTGCTTCTATGTTGTACTTGGAATTTTGCAGCCGTGTTTGTTAAGATAGTTTTTGTACATGATCTGTTTGCCAGCCCTATGCACAAACTCATCTACTGTGTTGATGTAGTGGTAACTTTTAGATAGTCCTGAGTGTTCGTTATTTTCTTAATTTAAATTTTTCTCATGTTTTGATGCCATGGTTAATTAATATATTAAAACATACAGAGAAGATATGAATTGTCTATTATGTTGTGAAATGTAATTTTGGAAATAGCTTGCATGTATCAGAAATCATCTTGTATTTGGATTTGGTATCATATTGTGAAACTTTGGTTTTTTAGAAATTGGTTTTCTTGCCAGTCAGGCATATCGATTATTTTCTTAGCAGAATAATTGGGAAAATTTATTGTTCTGTTTTTTTGGAAAAATGTTGTTTGCAGATATTTCGATAGGACCTTTTCCATATTGTATTATTGCAACAGTCAGTAGATTTATTTATAATGAGTAAGAGATAAAGTTAGCTAAATAACACTGTAGCTGAGCTGAACGTAATTATCAGCCGAAAGAATTTAAAGGTTAAATTAAGTCTACATGTGTTGATCTAAAGTTTCGTTCGAGATAGGATTTCTGTTTTATGTTTCACTCATTTTGTTAAAAGTTGATTTTATTAATTCTTAGTGGTTTTGAATTACTTAGAAATTGAATATTGTTTTTATATAACTTATCGTTAAAAAAATATGGTTTTTTGGTACTGTAACTGTGTGTGTGTGTGTGTGTGTGCCTAGCATTTGATTGTGCGATGCTTATAATTTATTTAATTTTAGTTATAAGCTTTATTTAGTTATGCCGTTTTTTGTGTTTTGGTATATATTTATACATTGCTTTTTGTTTGATTTTTTTTGTTGAGATGATATTTGTTTTACAATACGATGTTTGTTTTAGATAATTATTATAATATATTATTACTATCTTCCTCTGTATTCATATCTTTGCTATCCATTGGTTTTTGTAAATTATTCTTCATTTCATTCCTTCTTTTCTGTTGTCTTTTCGGTATGAGTTTCATATCTTGTTTATACTTTCGTAGCTCATCTTCGTTTCACTTAATTCTACTTGTATACTTTGTCTTCTTTCAACACTTGTACTTTAATTCTTTGTGTTGTTGGAGTGGTTATGTGACTTAATATGGTGTGTTTACTTATGATATTTGTATCTGTTTTATATGTAATTGGACTTAATTATTAGATTGTGATATTATTTCATTTTTCTCATATGCTGATTTCATATTTTCCTTCTTTACGAATTGTACTTTGTTTGCTGGATGTTGTCTTTTCTCTTATTATTGTTTGTGGTTTATTTGAATATTATTGCATATATTCAGCTTAGTTTTGTAATAGGTTAATCCTGAGATATTTAGCTTGGTTTTGTATTAGATTAATTTTGGTATGCTTGGATGATTATGATGGATGATTTTGTTGTTACTTTACTTTACTGCTGATATTTTTTGTGGATATATAATTTTGATTTAAAGTAAGGTGATTTTTGGTAAGCATATGTTATAACTTCATTATCTTTTAAAATTTTTTTTCGTTTTGGGAGTTAATTTTCAAAAAATGATAAATCATTTTTTTTCCCCGGGTGTGTGGGAAACTGTAACAAGTAAATCCTATGGAGGGAGGTAATCTTTGAAATGTTTTTGAACGGAGTAAATTTTTGGGTTGCAGTGCTTGAATGCTCGGTTAAGCTGAGGCTTATTTGACTTTATGATAGAATATTTTTTCCTAAATTTGAGTGACAGAGTACAGAAAAAGCGTGGTGAACGCTGAACTATCTCAAATGTTGAGATGTGTTTATTCTGTACTGTTGTGAGTTATATGGGAATAGCTCGTGGCTAGTCCGTGGGTATTCTGGAGAGCTGTGTTCTAAACGGCCGAGCCAGGTGACTGGGGTTTTGAGTGTGGACTAGTCTGTGAGTCGACGAGAGAGGGTTTTTGGGCGTAGACCGGGGTGGTCAAGCCCGGATTTTTCTAAATGTATGCCTGCGCAGGACTGGAGAGAAAATGTCGACATATGTTTTGCTGTGTGTACGGCCTTGTGTTACTGCAGTATGGATTTTCCAAGATTTATGATAGGCCGAGATTTATGGCCGAGATTTATCATAGGCCGAGATTTATGATAGGCCGAGATTTATGGTAGGCCAAGATTTATGGTAGGCCAGGATTTATGTAGGCCAAGATTTAAGGCCGAGATTTATGGTAGGCCAAGATTTATGTAGGCCAAGATTTATGTAGGCCAAGATTTATGGTAGGCCAAGATTTGTGTAGGCCAAGATTTATGTAGGCCAAGATTTGTGTAGGCCAAAATTTATGTAGGCCAAGATTTGTGTAGGCCAAGATTTATGTAGGCCAAGATTTGTGTAGGCCAAGATTTATATAGGCCAAGATTTGTGTAGGCCAAGATTTATGTAGGCCAAGATTTGTGTAGGCCAAGATTCATGGAGGCCATTTTCTGAGAAGTGAGAGATTTTGAAGGCCATGTATTATGATCATAACTGCCCGGTGTGCAGTTCCATTTTGAGTGCAGAGATGATTCGTGTTTTGCTGTCGAATGTGTGTCATTTATGTCATCGTGTCTGTGTTGCAACGTAATAAACAGTATCGAACTGTTCTAGTCGTTTGCAACTCTTTTTGACTCCTACATGTACTGGTATGTACGTATGTGACTGAATCTACATACGCCCATGTCATTATTGCAGACACAGGGACAAGACAGCAGCACACCTATATATCGAATTAGCCTGTGTGGCGTGTGTAATTAAGAATCTGATATTTCAACAGCAGAGTGTAACCTGGAAGAATATTATTATTACTAATATAAATAAACACATAATCCATAACAGTGGAAACCATACCAGTGGTGGCGATGATTATGGAGTGCGAAACTCTTCTACACGGCTTGCCTTCATTCTAATTTGTAACAGCCATTTTGCCAATTTTTTTTACTTAACAGGGTGCTGTTGGATCAAAAGTGGTTGGTGTTAGATCACAGGTTAGTGGTGTTAGATCAAAGGTAGAAGTAAGGGTGCCGTTGAAATGGGGGGAAATTTTGTTGGATTCTACTCTGGTTTTGTGAGGTTTACTGGAGGTGTGCTCTGCATATGAAGAGGACTGACTTCAGTGGGAGGAGAGGGAAGGACTTATTTTAGTGGAAGACGGAACGGGGAAATTCCGTTGGCAAGCTGAAGTGTTGCAGTTGTAGTCCTACCTCTTATTGTTGCTGATGGAGTGGTAGGATTGACTAGAATTGTGGTTTGGTCTAGACCCGATTTCTGGAGTTGAGAAAACTCAATATCTAACCAGAATTGCACACAATCTGTCGGTGCTTGGGCCAGGACTTTGTTTTTTGTGTGGTATAGATGTATAGTGAGGAGGTCAGTGGCTATTTTACCTTCAACATATGCATTGTGTATATCTGCGCGCGTTTCAATGTTGCAATTTTGGTAAAAATCGAAATATGCTTGTTTGAAGATTTCATAATGCTGGCTGCTACGGAATGCAATAGTGCAACACTGGCCATTGTTAGTTTTCTTGATAGTAAGGTCAGGTGGATTGTACCAAACTTTCAACTTTTTATTAACCGCCCTGTCTTTGTTTAGAGCGTAGCTCTTAGCGATCGTGGAGGCACGCAGTAGTCTGCCATCCCTTAATGATTTTAATGGCTCCCATACGACGACACTATTCTCTCCGCTCGCCATAGTCAGATTACATGGCAGGAGGCGTGCAAGCCCTTTGAAATCGCATGATTTATTGTTCCCCAGAGAGTGGCGTCGTGGTTGTTAATTGTAACAAGAACAGGTGTAAAGTTCGACACGGCTCTTAGTGTATCGGAAAATGGTAACAGTGTAAAATTAAAGATCCAATCAGCATTTCCAACAGAAAATACACATGATTCACACGTCACTTTAAAACTATTCCTATCTAAATAAAATCATTGTAAATCTCATCAGAATACAAACACAATGACGTATTAATCCTGCATATTAAATGTGAATAAAGTTAGAGAAAATATCCAAATATCAGAGACATGGAAAACACGTCCGCACACTTCAAAGATCTATAGATAGATAGATAGATAGATAGATAGATAGATAGATAGATAGATAGATAGATAGATAGATAGATAGATAGATAGATTGATTGATTGATTGATTGATTGATAGATAGATAGATAGATAGATAGATAGATAGATAGATAGATAGATAGATAGATAGATAGATAGATAGATAGATAGATAGATAGACAGACAGACAAGTAGGTAGTTAGACAGACTGACAGACAGACAGACAGACACATAGATAGATAGATAGATAGATAGATAGATAGATAGATAGATAGATAGATAGATAGATAGATAGATAGATAGATAGATAGATAGATAGATAGATAGATAGATAGATAGATAGATAGATAGATAGATAGATAGATAGATAGATAGATAGATAGATAGATAGATAGATAGATAGATAGATAGATAGATAGATAGATAGATAGATGGATGGATGGATGGATGGATGGATGGATGGATGGATAGATAGATGGATTTGTGGGTGGGTAGACAGACAGATAGATAGATAGATAGATAGATAGATAGATAGATAGATAGATAGATAGATAGATAGATAGATAGATAGATAGATAGATAGATAGATAGATAGATAGATAGATTTGGACAGACAGACGGATGGATTGACCGTAGGTAAGTAGGTTTGGGTAGGTAGATACAGTGACTAGCTGACGGACAAAGAGACAGGAGGAATTTGTTCCTTTATTCTTCGCACTTTTTTATGATTATGTGATCTATACTTGCGTAAGCATTGTTTTGGGTCTTCCGAATAGAGACAGTCATGTGCTAATGTGGTGAAGAAGAAAAAAAATTGTAGCGCATATGACAAGATCGGTGTTTCATAGAAATCTACCTTTGGATTCCCAAGTCGTGTCCGTTTATCACTAAAAGCTGTACAGCTCTTTAAAAAAAAAAAAAGAGCAAAAAACACGAACCGAAAAATGTGAAGGGGCCAAAATTATCGCTATTCACAAACGTGCGTGACAGTTACGTGAGTTTCGTTGAACCTGTTCCCCGCGTGCACAAAATGTTGGATCGGCGTAGTCAAACATACTCCAGTTTTAGTCGACTCAGGATGGAAAAGGAATGTTTCTCAGTGTAATTAGGTTGTATATTTTCTCTGGATTTTTTTGTGCAAGAAGTTTTGGGGTGTTCTTTGAGCGACGGGATAATTTATACACGTAAGCCTTTTTGTTTCAATTATGTATTTTAATTTGGTTTCAACATATGAATAACTTTGAGATGTAAGCCGATACATTGTCGTATTTTCACGAGAAACGGTGTACAGGTTTGCACAGGACATACCCTTATTCATCGTTTCTCACTTGTCGGTAAATTGTTTAAAAAATAAAAAAAGACAATTTGCATTTACGTCGTTTATTTATTGTACATAAATGTATAAAGAAGAACTTGCGGCTATTTAAGACAAATAGGTGGATTTTCATTTCTAACAATGTGTTCTTTTTATACGTTGGAATTATTTTATAATTATAATAATTTTAAATTAGGGCATTGGTAATCATGCCTCTCCGGAATTGTAGATCTAAAGTATTATTTATCAGTTTTGTTGTTTACTCCCATAAAATGTTGATTAGGTTTGTTATTATTATAATTGTAGGTTTATAGTTTTTTTTCCCCAGTACAGTATAAGCAATGGTGTGACTACAGAACTCTGGTCCAAAGTATTATGTTTCAGTTGTTTTGCTGATTTTCTTCAGTACCACTGAAATGGCCAGTACGTTACCGAGGCCCAAAAGGCGAACAAAGAAATGTAAAACACCATACATGTCGTAAAATGCAATTGAGTAGAATTGGACGTGGGGCCGACACATCTATCTTGTTGAAGCTTTAGAAAACAAATAAACAAATAAAACAAAATAAATATCAACAAGTCGGGTGAAATGCAGAACAATAGGATGGGTTCTTCAATGCCGTAACAGTAAATACTGTGACGTACGTCTAGTTTGACTAGTGAATTTTCCCTGATATGATGGATGATTTATAGGGACCTTTAGCTTTTCATAACATTAGAACCCCTGAACATTTGTTGTAACTTTTCGTTTGCCAGAACGCATTCCACCGGGACTCATGTAGGATACAGCGACGAGATCAAAGAGACAGACCGAGGGATCTTAAGGGAGACTATCGGCGCTATCAAAGACAGTAGTTTTCCCTGATACGAGACGCAGTTGCTTGCCGCTAATTTCGCGTCTCGGTGTCAATCGAGGAACCGAGCGAACGGGGGAAAGCGAAACGGGCAGCAGCGAGCGGATACGAAGACCAGGGGGCGGCTTCTTCTCTTGATTTGGCGGTCAGATCCCCAAAAGTTCGTGAGATCAAATAAGTTGTCAAGTTTATCATGTCCCACTCAACTTGCATTCCATTTTAGCTAAATAGACCATGTAGAACTAGACACGTTATCACTCGCTGGCCAGACCTTTACAGAAGCACTAGCTTTATTGAAATCTTGTTATAGATTTTCCCCTGGATTTTATATATATTTGCAGTGATTTCTAATTCTGTGCAAAGCGGTAAAATATATATTGTGTAAAGTGATCAGTGGTCTAGTCATTCTATTTCAAGGGATTTTGTGTTAATTTAAATCTATTTAATTAAACCATCTCAAGAGTTCCAGTTTTAAATATAATGATCTATCTATTATATTATTTCAAAAGATAATAGATGCTTAAATTAACTTTTAAAGTCGCGAAGGAATTTATAATTAATAAATTCAGTTAAGTCCTAGTTTTATAGATGTGGGTTTTTAACCACTAGAATTCGCGCAGTGTTTATTAAATACATAATTAAATACTCGAGTGTATTATAGGCTTAACGGGAATTTCATCGCGCTTTAGAAGGTTATTTGTTTTCGGTATATTACATGTCTTTTTTTTCTTTCATACAGAGTGATCGTAACCTGTGCGATCCCAGCATTAAGAAAGCAATAAAGAAATCAATCTAAGCAAAGCAAAGCATAAACAGTGTGTAGAGTTCCCCTGACGCAGAACTTGTTGAGACTGTGTAAATTTTTAATCTTTGAGGCGATTCTATGTTTGGAATTCCGCTATCTAACTTATAGCAAAGAAAGCACACCCAAAGACAAATTTAACGCACCATCAAACAACTTAAGTCGTAACGGGAAGAAGAACACTGGCCCGAGCTTTGTTAGTTTACTGACACAGAGAGATAATTCATAATTTCCTGAACAGTGATGTGACTAGTTTTCTCACTGGACTTAAACCATACCTCACGGATAAAGTGTACCAGCACGCGTAAGAATTTTATTATCCGCGGCATAGTCAAATAGACCACACCATCCTCACCCCGGTATCAGAGACCGTGCCCTCCCATAGAAACTGTTATTAAGAAAAGAGACACAACTACAGATTCATTTTCCAGCGATTACGGGATCCTTTTATGTGCTGACCGCCTACCCGATAATCTGGGGCTAGAACTTGAACAAACACTCATACATTTAGTTGAGGTGTAACTGCTGTTGTGTTATTCTATGGAGTGCAAGATTTTTTCACAATCGGTAAGTGAGAGCAAGATGAGTGAAGGCCTTTGCTAGCGCGTGTATGAATGACAGGAAATTAATTCTTTTGTGTGACCATTTTGTTAACTTGCTTACCTGGTAACATATATCTTGTCTGTATACCCTACATTGTTCCTTTAAGTGGGATAGTTGATAATTTGTTAACTCTGTTTAAAACCACCTCCTTTCCATTTTCTTAGTAAAGGGAAGAACAGCTGGGAAGAACAGGTTTTTTTTTTCTATCACTTATACCTAACTTGGTAACACCTCTTTCAGAGTAATTAACTTTACTGTTAGGTTAACGTACCCGTGTTCCTGATATTATCTATCTCTGGACTGGGTTTGTCTTTGTCTAATAAGCGGGAAGGGCTTAGTCGATACCAATCTTCTTCACCCCTCCCAAATTTGTTATTTGCATTTGTGTACTTATGATAATTTATGTAATATCTGATATTTTTAGTGATTGATGTTTTAAAGTGAATAAAATCACATAAACTCATTTAGTTCTGTGTGTTGGATATACCCAAAGCCCAACATTTCCCCTATTCGTTTAATATAGTTTGTATCAACGTCGTGTGTGTGTTTTGAAAACACCGAATCGGTGTGCGCGCAGATGCGAGTCTGGAAAACTGGCAAATAATTGTTTGACCAGGAGAGTGAAAGAGAAGATTGAGAGACACGATTTGTCGTAAATAAGTCTGTCTTTACTCTCCTCCAGCACGCTGTGAAGTAACTATTAAATCTCTACATTTTCTATCACTGAGCTTTCCATCATCATTTTCCACTCTAAACCGGACCACTATTTCTACGACTCTTTTCTCTCAAAATAAATTTACGACAATATTTGGCTGGCTCGTCCGGGATAATTTTGAGATACATTTGATGCACACATATTTGTGGGCTGGTTCTGGGATCTTGAGCTACATTTGAGGCAATCGCATAGCCGGGTTAAAGATATTTTGAGTCTGATTTAGTTTGGGTCTAACTAGGTAGAGTGTGAATGATTTGTCTTTGTGAATTAGGGAAATAAATAAATAATTACACCCCTAGACAAACGTTCTTTAAGTATTTGGGTTGTCCACACAGCATATTTACAGGTTGTTTTCTCTCCACAGCAGTAGAAAGTACAGATAAACAAATACATTTGCTATTTTATTATCCTCTGGCGGAGATAATTATATTTCTTTCTTTATAAAAGTTGCTGGGATTGCGTGATCGATTTACAGTCACTAAGGTTTTTGAAGTTAAAAAGAGTTGAGTTTAGCTAAAGACGGATTGTTCTGATTTTTAAAAATTAAGTTAACAACGTCTCATCTCAATAATTGACTTTAGGGACGGAGTTTGTTGTCAGAGATTTAAAATTTAGGGGAAATTTTTTTTTTCCTTTTAAATTGTTTTAATATAAATTTTTCTCTACTGTTAGTAAAAGTAGATTCTTTTCCAGTGTAACTTACCATTTAGTGGCATAGTCGCTTGCGTTTAGAGCCTTAATTGCCAGATAATAGCAGCGATAAGTTTGCACAGTACAGGTAGGAGGTAACACAGGTAAATTTGTACTTGTGTTTTTTTCTCGTAGCGGTTCAGAGTTCCTCCCTTTCGCGTTTCTTCTTACTAGTTCTCTAAGCATACTTCATCTTATTCTTTAACAATGGCAGAGAGGATAAAGATGAGGTCCATCTTGAGGCTGGAAGCGAAAGAGGCAGGATTAGATGCAGAAGCTGCAAACGCGTTTATTAACCAGGAATTGGAAATATATGACGCGGAGCAACAGAGAGCCGAAGCTGAGAGGAAGGCGAAGCAACAGAGAGCCGAAGCTGAGAGGAAGGAAGAGAAAGAAAGAACAGAGAGGAGAGAAGCCCAGGAGAGGGCAGATAAGAAAGAAGCGGAAGAACGTCTTTTGGAACAGAAGAAAATTGAAGCAGAGATGGAAACTCGCAGAGAGAGAGAGAGAGAGAGACAAGGAAAGACAGCATCAACTGGCGCTTAAGGCTCTAGAGAGTCGGGGCGCCTCTACTTCGACTAACGGAGAGCCGTCTTCGCCCCAGTCTCAATCAATGGACCTCTCCAGTACTCAATCTGCCCAATTAACTGCTATGTCGTTTTCTTTAGAATCTTTTCCTAGCCCTAACGAAAAAATTGACAGCTACCTAGAAAAATTCGAGAGACTCGCGAATCTTTATGGGTTAGAGAGTACCCGCTGGGCGCTCAAACTTTCAACGTCACTGAAAGGCAATGCTTATGACGTGTACACAAAGCTGGGACCGAATCAACATGATTACGACATGTTGAAAAAGGCCTTACTACAGCAGTTTGAGATGACTGCCCGAAAGTTTCTGCAGTTGTTCAGAAACAGCCGAAAAGAGAGCACGGAAACATTTCCACAGTTCTCTTCACGTCTCACGGGTTATCTGACAAAGTGCATTGAATTATCTGACCTACCTCTTTCATATGAGGGACTCCTCGAACTTGTTCTTGTGGAGCAGATAAAATCCACTTTGTCGAATGAAACACGTAGATTTTTGGCTGAACAGGGGGCAGTCAGGCTTGAAGACATACTCAATAAAGCCGAACGCTATAGCAATGCAATGGCCGAACTTCCCAGCACTAAACGTAAACCCACCGATGAGCCATCTCGAAAACAGAATCTAGAGCAGGCATCCTATTCTTCCACTTCCTCTCAACATTATAACCAACGAGATAACAATACCCAGAAACCTCCCCAGGAAAAATCGAAATTCTACAAAACCCGATACCCCCCCAACAAAAATTCTGATCAACCCAACAAGCCTACGTGGCAGCGCGGCCACCAAGTCAAGGAAAAGGGAAGACCCCTACACCAGGAACGTCTGATCAGGGCAAACAAACCGGTGCAAACCGCATTGGATGTTTGCATACAGCCTCGAAAGGTAGAGTCAATGTCAGTGATTCTCAACCTGAGGGGGACCGACCCTCAACTCGAGGAACTGTAATTTTGAACGGTACCTCTACTACGTGTCTTTTTGACACTGGATTAAGTTTTGATTGTATTGTCGCTAGGCACCTAGTCAAACCCGGTCAGGAGACAGAGGAAACCGTCAAACTTAGTGGAGTTTTCAGGAGTGATGCACCCAGGACGCTTCCTATCGCACTGGTAGAAATACACTCTGACTTTGTCAGAGGAGTTATTAAAGCGGCCATAATGGATGATCCGATCTACCCAGTTATCCTGGGATGTAGATATGTGTTCATTGGGAGACCTAAGGAGCCGATTGTGGCAGCGGTAACCACAAGAGGGCAAGCCAAGAAGGAGAGGGAGCCTGCGCCAAACTTGTTGCCGAATGAACTGAAGGAGGCGCAACAAAAGGACCCTACTCTGGCGCCCTGCTTTAAAAAACTGCCCATGGCTAAGGACCCCAGACACAACGGAGACATCTTTTCTAAGGATGGTGTATTGTATCGTAGAACGGGCAACCCGGACACGGGGAATAACCAGCTCCTAGTACCGACGCAGTACAGAAACCAGATCTTAGAAATGGGGCACTCTCTTCCCTTTAGCGGACACATGGGACAAAACGCCACTATTCAGCGAATAAAAAACCACTATTGGTGGCCAGGAATGAACTCTGACATTGTCAGGTATGTGAAATCCTGCGCCCAGTGCCAACGGGTAGCACCCAAGCACTTGACACCCCCAGTACCTATGGGGCAAATGCCAATAGTAGGTACTCCATTTGAACGGGTTGCTGTCGACATTATTGGTCCTCTGGAAAAGACCAAAAGAAGGAACAGGTTCATTCCTGGCCTTAGTTGACACTTGCACTATGTGGGCCGAAGCCGTACCGCTACCATGCACTAATTCCAAGCATGTCGCAGAAGCCCTTGTGCAAATTTTTACACGGTTGGGATTCCCTCAACAAGTTTTGACGGACAATGGATCCCAATTCCGTAGCCTGTTAATGGAGGAGATCTTTAAGATCTTGAGGGCCAAACATATCCACACAAGTCCCTACCATCCGGCCGGAAATGGGCTCGTGGAACGTTTTAACGGTACCCTCACCATGATGTTACGTAAGCTGGGTCAGGAGAAACCGGAAGACTGGGACCAATATATATCGGCTGCCTTATTCGCCTACCGAGAGGTACCCCAAGCGTCTACGGGTTTTGCGCCAGCTACACTTTTATTTGGCAGACCTATTAAGGGGCCACTAGAAGCCTTACTTCGGTCCCTGACAGACCAGAAGGCTGACGAGACAGTCGTCTCTGCAAGCAAGTATGTATCTGAGCTTAAGGAAAGGCTAAAGCTAGGATGGGATCTAGCTACTACCAACCTTAAGAAAGCCCGCGCTAAAATTACTAAAAGATACAACAAAGCTGCAAAAGAGAGAGAACTACAACCAGGGGAGAAAGTCCTATTGCTACTTCCAACCGGAAGCAATAAACTTCGCATCGGATGGCAAGGACCGTTTACCGTCCTTAAAAAGATCTCACGTACCAACTACAAGATCTCCATCAAAGGAAAGGAGAAGGTCTTCCACATAAATCTGCTAAAGAAATATTTGGAAAGACCGGTGCCATCCTCCGAGCATCTCCTGGCTGTCGCCATAGCAACGGAAGACGAGGAAGATGATGATGGTTGCATGGAGTATCCACTGCAACCCACAGAATCCTTTAAAGATGTCAAGTTCGGCGACAATCTCTCACCAGAACAACAAACAGAAACTAGGGCTCTACTAAAACAGTACAGTGCAGTTTTAACGGATGTACCTGGTCGAACAAATCTCATTGAATTTGATATGAAATTAACAAACGAGACCCCTGTTCAAACCAGAGTTTACCCCATCCCGTACGCTAAAGCTGATGCACTTCGCGGGGAAATAGACAAGCTGCGTCAGGCAGGAATTATCAGTGAGTCTACATCTCCTTACAGCTCGAGCGTAGTGCTGTTGCAGAAGCCCAATAAGGAAGTTCGGCTGTGCATTGATTACAGGTTGCTAAACGCTGTAACGGAATTCCAGCCCGAACCTCTCCAAACTGTTTCTGAGTTGTTCACCAAGCTCAGCAAAGCTAAGATCTTCTCCAAGATTGACCTCAGTAAAGGTTATTATCAAATACCAGTCAAGGAGGAAATTAAACCTTTGTTAGCTTTCAGCACTAGTGAAGGACATTACACATTTAACGTGATGCCGTTCGGTTTGCATAACGCACCAGGAGTGTTCACCAGGATGATGAGGAAGCTTCTAGAACCTTTGCAAAGTCCCCATATCCATAATTTCATGGATGACATCTTAATTGCATCGGAAACCTATGAAGAACATATTGCTACGGTTGCTATGCTCCTCAGGAGACTACAGGAAACGGGTCTCACAGCCAGACCTAGCAAATGTCTCATCGGGTTTGAACAGTTAGACTTCCTGGGGCACACTATTTCTCACGGATGCAGTTGGCCTATTAAGAAGAACGTGGAGAAAATAGTGGCAGCAAAAAGACCCCGAACGAAGAAAGACGTACGTTCCTTCATATCGCTATGTGCATACTATCAGAAGTACATCCAGAACTTCAACGGACTGACGGCACCTCTGACTGACCTCACAAAGAAAGGTTGTCCTGATAAGGTCATATGGGATCAAAAGTGCGAACACGCGTATAGCACTTTGAAAGGACAGTTGTCTGCATACCCCATTTTGAGGTTGCCTGACCTCAAGAAACCTTTTGTACTGAGAGTCGACGCGTCAGGTCAGGGCATCGGGTCAACACTGCTTCAAGCCGATGACAGTGACCTGAACATGCTATTTCCAGTTGCCTATGGCAGTCGGAAATTAAATAAAGCGGAACGGAACTACAGCGTAGTTGAAAGGGAATGTCTTGCTCTGATTGACGGTATCAGACGCCATCATGAGTTTCTTTATGGTACATCTTTCACGGTGCAAACAGACCACGCTCCGTTAGCATTTCTTGGTGCCAATAAAGAATTTAACGCAAGGATCATGCGTTGGGCGCTTCTTTTAAGCGTTTATTCTTTCAAAGTGGAATATATTCCGGGAAGACAGAATGTCGGGGCTGATTTTCTGAGTAGAAACTGGTCTACAGAGGAAGAAGAGCAAACTGAAGATACCACTCATCCTAAAATCACCAATCAGGTCACCTCCATTGTCAAAAATGAAAACATGAAAAATGGTTTCATGTCTAAAAGTGGGGACGATTGTGACGTACGTCTAGTTTGACTAGTGAATTTTCCCTGATATGATGGATGATTTAAAGGGACCTTTAGCTTTTCATAACATTAGAACCCCTGAACATTTGTTGTAACTTTTCGTTTGCCAGAACGCATTCCACCGGGACTCATGTAGGATACAGCGACGAGATCAAAGAGACAGACCGAGGGATCTTAAGGGAGACTATCGGCGCTATCAAAGACAGTAGTTTTCCCTGATACGAGACGCAGTTGCTTGCCGCTAATTTCGCGTCTCGGTGTCAATCGAGGAACCGAGCGAACGGGGGAAAGCGAAACGGGCAGCAGCGAGCGGATACGAAGACCAGGGGGCGGCTTCTTCTCTTGATTTGGCGGTCAGATCCCCAAAAGTTCGTGAGATCAAATAAGTTGTCAAGTTTATCATGTCCCACTCAACTTACATTCCATTTTAGCTAAATAGACCATGTAGAACTAGACACGTTATCACTCGCTGGCCAGACCTTTACAGAAGCACTAGCTTTATTGAAATCTTGTTATAGATTTTCCCCTGGATTTTATATATATTTGCAGTGATTTCTAATTCTGTGCAAAGCGGTAAAATATATATTGTGTAAAGTGATCAGTGGTCTAGTCATTCTATTTCAAGGGATTTTGTGTTAATTTAAATCTATTTAATTAAACCATCTCAAGAGTTCCAGTTTTAAATATAATGATCTATCTATTATATTATTTCAAAAGATAATAGATGCTTAAATTAACTTTTAAAGTCGCGAAGGAATTTATAATTAATAAATTCAGTTAAGTCCTAGTTTTATAGATGTGGGTTTTTAACCACTAGAATTCGCGCAGTGTTTATTAAATACATAATTAAATACTCGAGTGTATTATAGGCTTAACGGGAAATTCATCGCGCTTTAGAAGGTTATTTGTTTTCGGTATATTACATGTCTTTTTTTTCTTTCATACAGAGTGATCGTAACCTGTGCGATCCCAGCATTAAGAAAGCAATAAAGAAATCAATCTAAGCAAAGCAAAGCATAAACAGTGTGTAGAGTTCCCCTGACGCAGAACTTGTTGAGACTGTGTAAATTTTTAATCTTTGAGGCGATTCTATGTTTGGAATTCCGCTATCTAACTTATAGCAAAGAAAGCACACCCAAAGACAAATTTAACGCACCATCAAACAACTTAAGTCGTAACGGGAAGAAGAACACTGGCCCGAGCTTTGTTAGTTTACTGACACAGAGAGATAATTCATAATTTCCTGAACAGTGATGTGACTAGTTTTCTCACTGGACTTAAACCATACCTCACGGATAAAGTGTACCAGCACGCGTAAGAATTTTATTATCCGAGGCATAGTCAAATAGACCACACCATCCTCACCCCGGTATCAGAGACCGTGCCCTCCCATAGAAACTGTTATTAAGAAAAGAGACACAACTACAGATTCATTTTCCAGCGATTACGGGATCCTTTTATGTGCTGACCGCCTACCCGATAATCTGGGGCTAGAACTTGAACAAAAACACTCATACATTTAGTTGAGGTGTAACTGCTGTTGTGTTATTCTATGGAGTGCAAGATTTTTTCACAATCGGTAAGTGAGAGCAAGATGAGTGAAGGCCTTTGCTAGCGCGTGTATGAATGACAGGAAATTAATTCTTTTGTGTGACCATTTTGTTAACTTGCTTACCTGGTAACATATATCTTGTCTGTATACCCTACATTGTTCCTTTAAGTGGGATAGTTGATAATTTGTTAACTCTGTTTAAAACCACCTCCTTTCCATTTTCTTAGTAAAGGGAAGAACAGCTGGGAAGAACAGGTTTTTTTTTCTATCACTTATACCTAACTTGGTAACACCTCTTTCAGAGTAATTAACTTTACTGTTAGGTTAACGTACCCGTGTTCCTGATATTATCTATCTCTGGACTGGGTTTGTCTTTGTCTAATAAGCGGGAAGGGCTTAGTCGATACCAATCTTCTTCACCCCTCCCAAATTTGTTATTTGCATTTGTGTACTTATGATAATTTATGTAATATCTGATATTTTTAGTGATTGATGTTTTAAAGTGAATAAAATCACATAAACTCATTTAGTTCTGTGTGTTGGATATACCCAAAGCCCAACATTTCCCCTATTCGTTTAATATAGTTTGTATCAACGTCGTGTGTGTGTTTGAAAACACCGAATCGGTGTGCGCGCAGATGCGAGTCTGGAAAACTGGCAAATAATTGTTTGACCAGGAGAGTGAAAGAGAAGATTGAGAGACACGATTTGTCGTAAATAAGTCTGTCTTTACTCTCCTCCAGCACGCTGTGAAGTAACTATTAAATCTCTACATTTTCTATCACTGAGCTTTCCATCATCATTTTCCACTCTAAACCGGACCACTATTTCTACGACTCTTTTCTCTCAAAATAAATTTACGACAAATACTCAAGGTCGTTATGATTAGGATTAACTCTATTAAATTCTGGACTTTTTAAGGTTTTATTTTGTGTAGATTTTACGTGACATTTTAAAAAAAGCATGTAAACTATTATTAAACATATTAAACATATCGGTTTTAAATATCTGTGTGTTTGGAATTGAATGAATTTTAGAATAGTAGATACCCAACCCTACCCCTTATCTATTACTGCATCTCTGAACTCTTTTTTTTAAAGGCCGTATCGAACACACGACCCACTGTGTTCCTTTTAACCGAGGAAGTCGTCAAAAGCAGGTTAATTCAAGTAACTACACTCAGCCACCTAGGTCGGAAAAAAGTTCTCTGTTAATGGTTGATAAGGGTGGTATTTAGGCTGACATCAAATTCACCACCCCTATCGACACCAGGTATTAAAGTGCAGGATGTAGGTGTCTTCTCTGGTTTATGATGTTGCTGTGTATATTGTAGTAGAACAATTCACAGCGTACAACACAGGCAACATGATGTGTAAAGTCATAGAAATGGTAACTTCGCTTTACGTTATCTACCATTTATTGCACGCCACAAAACAGTCATGATATATATGTCATCACCAACATAGTCCAAGAAATTCAGCATTCAAAATAATATTAGTGCCAGCTGATAGTCATGTAGAATCCAATATTCATAGTGTAAACAAATAGCTTCCACATATTCGATAACATAAAGTTCTGGTTCATGAAGCTGTATACATAATATATAGCCCAAATCTGGGTACCTAAAGTTCATACATATAAATTCTGCAACAGTGTCAGCTGCATCTCATCACTGTTCATAGATAATAATAAATACTCCCTTCCTGATGCTAGCAGATCAGATGTGTACAATAAGTCCATTTATCCTCTGCACGTGAATAGCATACTGGGAATACAGGTCAAGCCAACCTTTATAACGTTCCTAAGTCTAACCATCTGACTTGGATGTGATCTCTGATATAACGAATCCTGGAACACAGACAATAGCCTTGTTTGGTCTAGAGCGACCCATATATATATATATATATAACTAGTTCAGGTATAAAGATACCGGTGGCGAAAACCTAATCAAAAGTACCTCTCCATTTTGAATCACACAAGCGAGCAAAGAGCAGCAAAAAATGTCGAACTTTTAGATGACATCGAAAAGTTCAAATAAAGAGGAATTACCTTTATTCGGAATCAACCACAAAACATATGCCTCCAGGCAGGCTTGAATAACACTGGGAACAGTCTATAGTTAGCTAACTAACTCACAAAGACAATGTATTTCCCTCAGAGAAATCACAAGACGCAGATTTGCGTCCGCTCGCTGCTCAGACCATTTCTTAACTCCCCGACCTGGGCGGAAACCACAATCGAACTCTCCAAGTCTAGACATGCGCAGAACCCATCTACGTGAGTATCAATTCACACAAGACGATTCTAAGAACATACGAGATAAGAGACATTCACTATCGCTCCCTTTATGGTCATGAATCGAAAACCTTAAGACAGGTTTCAGACATCTACAACACTTGACTGATACTACCAAATAAGGAGATATGGTCACGCTTCGTTTAAGAAATCATAGACCGAACGAGTCTCAAACCAAGAGGAGGTAAACTCATAAAAAATAGTAGTCTCAAAATCTCGAGTTATGTCACTTTGACTGTAAAATAATATCGTACACATTTCAGTCAAGAAAATGATAATACAAAGATTTTTTTACGAAAAAAAATGATTATACAAAGACTTTGGACAACAAATGATCTGTGCGTAACAATGGTAAAATCACATGACATTTTTCTTCGTACACTCTCGTCAACTTGAATATGTTGAAAGAAGATAGTGGTCAACTTGAGGCGTAACAATGTAAAATCTCCATAGTGTCAACTTGAATATTGTAGGAATGATAGTACTGGTGATCTCCATAGCTATATATATACGTTCTCTGTTCCTCAGATGTTAGGCATCTTTGAAGGAGATGTCCAGCAGTCATTTTATCAGTGCTACAGTTACACTGATCGGTAGTTCATATCTTTAGCTTGTTGAATAGATGGTATCTCAATCTGTTGTGGCCAGTGCAGAGTCTGAAGATTACCACTTGTTCTCGTCTGCTGAACTGGTAATATGCATTTTGTTTTTTTTTTGTTTTTTTTTTGTGGCCCGGATGCTCAGCTTCCCGTTTGTTCCTGTATCTTCTTCTTCTTCCGTCCTTAGCCAACGACCGGCAAAGCAGTCAGTGGCCATTACGCCTAGTGGCGTCTTAAGGGCAACAGCGAATAGATTTTCTTTGCCATTGTTCCCATCACGCCTAATGGCGTCTTTAGGGCAACGACAAATCAATCCGTTTGTTGTTGTTTCTGTAATCAAAGTGACTGGCAAACGGGTGATCAGCCCGTTGGGTTCCTGTATCTACTTCTGATAAAAATCCCTGAACTCCTTGGCTCTTTGAAAGTCATGCTTGTATTAGGTTGAGGTAGCTTTTCACCTTCCTTTACCAATCTACCAGCCACTTCATTGCCAGGGTTGTTGCAATGTGATGACATCACTGTATGGAAACGCTGACATAGTTTGTGGAGTTTTACTCTTTTGGTTACTGCATTACTAACATTCCTAACTGGTGTTTGGGCAGAGTACAATTGAAACGGCGCAACTAGTGCACAACTGATGGGGAGCACCGGACAAATACCTGTAGAACAAAATGTGAGGAGAAGCTGCCGACGCTGGCCAGACATACCTTGATGAAACCAGTCGATAACATTACAAGGCAATCATTATTATGTATCCCTTAGAGTCAGAAAAATAGAAGGAGACCCAGAGAAGGTCGCCAAGAATTGAACTGGCGACATACTTGAAGGGAATAAGAAGGACATGGAAGGGCCTTGAGTGGATAGTACAGGACACAAAGACGTGAAGCGAGTTTACTGATGGCCCATGCTCCAATGGAAGCTTAAGGGTAATGAATAGGTTGATTAACTCTATGATTATAATTATTATTAACTCTTTTTGAATATGGTAAATTTCCCATGTTTGACGTAATGAATTTTCAGTTGCTTTGAGTGTTCATACAGTGCTAAGGTTTAAGCGTATAAACAAATAAGAAGGGGAAACCCGAGGCCTGTAAACAGTAAATAAATAATACCCGAAGGCATGTTTCAGGCACTCGTGAGAAATAAAGAAGTAGAAGACTAGACAACAGAAAAATAACAGAAGTGATAGGCTAACCGGGAATCGAACTTAGGACATTCCGAACGGCACCATCGCCTAGCTACGGGAGCGAATCGTTACTATCCTCTCTGCCAACTAGGCACCACAAAGGTTTAAGGGTCGGATCTTTCCAAGTTTTTAAAATGTATGGTAATGTTATACATAGGTGTAAAGGAAATAGAATGAGGATCATAAATTATAAAAAATATGGACAACACGAAACTAAAATTTTGTTCCACCATATCAGCCCTGAAAGCTGGCCTCGTGTCATGAGCGCATGGGAAAATCAGCCCCGAATTGTGATCTCGCGTCCTGTAAGAGTTCAGGCACAGGTTGTAAATATAAATTAGAAAGAACAGTTTTTTGATTCAGCGTCGAAATTATTAATGATTAGTGTGTATTAATTTGATTATTTATGTTGTTTCTAGTACTGTGATATTATGCTGATGTGGATATCATAAACCTCAGGCTGTTTAAACGACTGTCATAATTTTCGAAACTCTCCTACAATTTCAATAGTGCAGACTTCAAGCTGTTTAAATCACCAACGTAATTTTCGACACACTCAGATAAACCGATAGCATAGTCTTCAAGCTGTTTAAACGACCAACATACCTGTAATTTCTGACACGCTTATATAATGTCGACGTTTTCCGACATGCAGCTTCTTCCAGTGTTTTATCTGTTATCTAGAGCGATCTGAATAAAATATTATTGTTTACTGTCATATAGCCACATCTATATCTGTCATAAAGTTGGAAACTTGTCTCAGGCTTATCTCATCACTATACAATTTCTTCCTTAAATGAGTTAGTTAAGACGAAGCTGCTAGGCTGTTCCTCTTAAGGAACCGACAATCTTAGAATGTGTGTTCTACTGTTTGTTTGTCTTCCCTATGAGACACACGTCTGTCTGCCTAATTGTTAATTTGTTGACCAAATGGTATTTGAGTCTGCAGTGGCCGGTTCTCATTCCGAAAAGTATCACATGATTTCTTCTTGATAAGCAGTAGAATGTTTCTGTTATAGCTAACTCTGGGTGTTCTTACTTACTTACTTACTTAGGCGTTCCGCGTCTAACCTGGGATATAGAGATTAGCCAGTGAGAGCGTCATGCTATCCTATCAGCTGTCTTCCTTTGACTTGGTTTCAGTCCTGGGTCCTTCAGAGAATGTTTTCTTCTTCTTTGTTCACCCCCAGACGTCAACTTGAATATGTTAAAAGAAAGCAGTAGACAGCTTGAGGCTGTTGATATCTCCGTAGAGTCTTTCCAAGAATGGTACTGGTGATGGCCATATGCGCTTTCTCTTTTACACATATGTTGGGCACCTATGAAGCAGATGTTCAGCAGTCATTTTATCAGTGCCATAGTTTCACTCATCCTTAGTTCCTATCTTTAACTTGTTGAATAGATTGTATCCCAATCTGTTGTGACCTGTGCGAAGTCTGAAGATTACAACTTGTTCACTTCTGCTGAGCTGGTAATATGCATAACGTTTTTTTGTTTGTGTGTGGCCTAGATGCTCTGCTTCCCAATTTCTCCTGTATCTGCGCTTGATACTGTCTGATGTTGTCCTTCCAGCGAGCTCTGGGTCGTCCTGGAGGTCTGGATCCCTGGCTCTTGCGTTTCCATATTTGTCGTAGTAGCGAATCTTCTTGCATTTTGCAGACATGCCCAAACCATCGTAACTAGGACTGTTCCACTCGGGTCTGCAGGAGCTGGGTTTCGAGGCCTGGCGTATCATCTGATTGCGGACCATGTCCCTTTTTGCTACTTCCACCATCTTTCTCAGATACCTCATTTATGAGAGTTTGCAGCTGGCTTTTGTGAGTTTTAGTCATTGCACTTTGGGTGTTCTCAACGCCATTTTTCTTTAAAGTTAAATTTTTATTAGGATTTTATACATCATTGTGTTGTCCAGTATTACGTTAGAAATTTGCTTCATCCGTCTTTGACAGATCGGCTATTATTATTATTAAATAATAGAAAATTAAAAATAACGGAAGAGCATTTTGGCAATATTATTTCTTTTTGGCGAGAAATTGTATAACTTATAGTTCCTTCTTCATTTATATACTGGTTATGTCATGAAGGTTTAATTAATTATTGATTTCAGTACAGTGTTGTGGTGTATGGCATGTCATGTTTCTTTTATATGTTTGTTTCCGCTTCTGTCCATCTTCTCTTGGGCTGTCTTCTATTCCTGGTCTGCTCAATTTTTATGGTTATACATCCGCGCAATCTTGGAACTTGTTTGTTGATGATAGTTCTAAAAGCAAAATAAATGTCAAGGAGCTACAGGAAATAATTGATACGGTAGTAACAAAAAGTAAATGTAAATGTCTTCTGGTAACAGAAAAAAACAGAAAAAACAAAACATCTTGAAGAATATATCATCTTCCTTAGAGCCGGGTTGAAATAATTTGGGCATAAGGCTCCAGTCTACGCAGCTGTAAATAGGGACCTGACTCTGCTCTTGAGTTAAAGAAGGCAAAGACAGCAACGAACGGACCAAATTACCCCCACTTCATAAAGTAGGGACCTATTTTCAATTCATTACTAACCCAACAAAGAAAACATGAAGAATTGAAACGCAGCATTAAGTACAGTTTACAGAAGTAGTTAAGATAAGAACTGGAATGCGACAGATGGCTTTTGTCATCACTTCTCTTCATACTGGCTGAAGGCTCGATTACAATAAA
Source organism: Oreohelix idahoensis (assembly GCA_024509875.1). Taxonomy (NCBI): domain Eukaryota; kingdom Metazoa; phylum Mollusca; class Gastropoda; order Stylommatophora; family Oreohelicidae; genus Oreohelix; species Oreohelix idahoensis. The sequence continues at coordinate 49,800 of JAMPIV010016561.1, read as the reverse complement.
ATAAAAATAAAAAAACATCAGCCTCCAGAAGTGGTGTTGAGTGAACTCTGATAAAACTTCTCGATGATCCAGATTTTTCCTAATGACCTTGCCCTTTTATCCCATAACTGTAACTAGGTGTCATAGAAAATCAGGAGACTGAATGAGGAATAAAATTAGCTGGGTCTGGAAATCCACAGAAAAAGACCATGAGTACGACAGATAGAATGCACGTGGGGAAACACCCTAAACCACGTGGATTCCTAATAAAAAACTTTGGCCCGATAAATTATCACTACTCGTCTCCAGCACTAGAAGATCTGGGTTCATAGCACGGGGAAGATCAAGATGCAGATGGAAAGACAACATCACAGACATCCTACAACATCACAGACATCCTACAACATCACAGACATCCTACAACATCACAGACATCCTACAACATCACAGACATCCTACAACATCACATACATCATACAACATCACAGACATCCTACAACATCACAGACATCCTACAACATCACAGACATCCTACAACATCACATACATCCTACAACATCACAGACATCCTACAACATCACAGACATCCTACAACATCACATACATCATACAACATCACATACATCCTACAACATCACAGACATCCTACAACATCACAGACATCCTACAACATCACAGACATCCTACAACATCACAGACATCCTACAACATCACAGACATCCTACAACATCACATACATCCTACAACATCACAGACATCCTACAACATCACAGACATCCTACAACATCACAGACATCCTACAACATCACAGACATCCTACAACATCACAGACATTCTAGAAAATCACATACATCCTACATCATCACATACGTCCTACAACATCACAGACATCCTAGAACATCCCATACGTCCTACAACATCACAGACATCCTACAACATCACAGACATCCTACAACATCACAGACATCCTACAACATCACAGACATTCTAGAAAATCACATACATCCTACATCATCACATACGTCCTACAACATCACAGACATCCTAGAACATCCCATACGTCCTACAACATCACAGACATCCTACAACATCACAGACATCCTACAACATCACAGACGTCCTACAACATGACGGACGTCCTACAACATGACAGACATCCTACAACATCACAGACTTCCTACAACATCACAGACGTCCTACAACATCACAGACATCCTACAACATCACAGACATCCTAGAACATCCCATACGTCCTACAACATCACAGACATCCTACAACATCACAGACATCCTACAACATCACGGACGTCCTACAACATGACGGACGTCCTACAACATGACAGACATCCTACAACATCACAGACAACCTACAACATCACAGACATCCTACAACATCACAGACATCCTACAACATCACATACATCCTACAACATCACATACATCCTACAACATCACAGACGCCCTACAACATCACAGACAACCTACAACATCACAGACATCCTACAACATCACAGACATCCTACAACATCACAGACATCCTACAACATCACATACATCCTACAACATCACAGACATCCTACAACATCACAGACGTCCTACAACATCACAGACGTCCTACAACATCACAGACGTCCTACAACATCACAGACATCCTACAACATCACAGACATCCTACAACATCACAGACATCCTACAACATCACAGACATCCTACAACATCACAGACATCCTACAACATCACAGACGTCCTACAACATGACAGACATCCTACAACATGACAGACGTCCTACAACATCACAGACATCCTACAACATCACAGACATCCTACAACATCACAGACATCCTTCAACATCACAGACATCCTACAACATCACAGACATCCTACAGCATCACAGACATCCTACAACATAACAGACATCCTACAACAACACGAGCTCACAGCTGTCAAGGAGACCCACTTGGCTCAAGAACTCAAACTTGAACAGCAGACGGCGATAGTTGAAGGACAAAAATGAAGTAACTTGGTAGCAACAAAGGCACAGTTGAATGAATGCGCAATGATATCAAAACAAGAATACAGAAGGCAAGACGCGATTTCATTGCGCTGAGAAGTATATGGAAACCAAAAGATATTACTTTCAGTTTAAAAGAAAAATAAGAAATGTCGGCTCAAATGTCAAAGCAGTCTTATTGTATGGCTGTGAAACACGGAGAACAACACAAGTCTTGAGTTATAGACTTTAATAAATGTGTGCTTGCGTAAAATAGGACGATTAACATTTGATGGCTGGATCGTTGACGTGGAACATATGGAAACGACCAGACAAACACTTAGTGGAAAGAGGGGTCTAGACAAGACTTTAGCATGGTACACAGTTAAGAAACTTGTTTATAGCATAACAAGGCAACTTCTGATTCTGGAATCGCTGTAGTCAAATACAAATAATTATTTTCCTTTTCGCTCCTGGTGGAGCATGGAACCACCACGGTAGCTGATCTCTTTGCAGGAAACCTGCACGAGCATTCATGTGCGCGTGCAACGGTGGTGACTGTAGCTATTTGTTTGACATGATGAGGTTGCCAGCCTCATGTACAACCTCATATTTGCTGCCTTCGACGACATGCATGAGGGAGTGTTGCGAGTGGGTTCTAAACGTGTCGTAACAAGGAGCAGTAGTCATATTCATTCTTTGTTTCATCACACCCCCCCCCCCCCCCGCCCCCTCCCCCGGACTACGCGGGGCAAAAAGAAATATAAGGAAAACTTAAAACACACGGAGAAGAGAAGAGAAGAGAAGACAGCTGGAAACAGACCACAAAAGGACACTTACGACATGGAAAATCTTGTAAACGATTGCACAAGACAGGCGAGGTTTTCTTGAGCTTATTGAGCGTTTATGCTCCACACGGAGCCTAAAAATTGATAAATTACATAGATGATTTTTTAAAATAGAAAATTGTTTCAGTGCTCCAACCATATTGTCTTGACGCTGTGAAAAGTTAACTCCGTGTTATGATAAGGGAAATAAATCCTGTTTCTTTACTTAGGCTTAAACCCATTTTCCAGTAACAAGAACTAACCAGTTAATTCCCACGTGCAAATGCGTTTACCATTTAAAGATACAAGTGTTTTTCTCCGTCAAAATATCCTTAGGAATAGCAAAATATATGCGTCCTGAAGATTTGTGGTATGTTGTGTATAGGAGAAAGAAAATAAAGAAACCGGGTGGAAAATGAAAGAGGTAAAAAGATAAATTGAATGTACAGGTGGCGCCGCTTCTGTTTACTCAAGCAACATGAAAATTTATGAACCTGGTGCCAGGTAGTACGTACCTGGTGTGCATTTTCACGGACAAATCATCGTGCGCTTTACGCGCGTGCGTGGAAGTTAATGAGAAATGCGTGAATGCTTTTGAATCTGTTACTGATTGACAAAATGGAGAAACAAATGTGGTCTTAGTACAAATATAATAAGTTGTACACTCAGCAATGGTGGAGAGTAGGACATAAATGATATGACCAGATCAATGGCTGTCTCCGCTGAGAAGGTTGGACGGAATGTGGATCTCCAACATGTTCTATCCCCTTTTTGTGTGCTGTATGTTCACGTAGCACGTCCCTTCAACCATTAACCGCGAGCATTGATCTGTCGGTTATTTTCGGACACTGTTTACATTCTGTTTCATATTTAATTACTGTATATGTTGGATGAGCACTTGCCTCTCCCTGCAAAAGTTACCAGGTACTGGGATCAAAATCTGTTCTCGTCACTCTTCAGTCTATCCAGCCTGCCCGGCTGTGAATGAGTACCTGACTGTGCTTGAGTTAGGGAAGGCATAAGCAGCAAGTAAAGAAACTGGTCACCCCAGCTCATCAAATCTGACCTGGTATAGTAAAGTCTAACTCTTACTCCTCTACGACAGTACCTGCTATGGGCTACCTACCTTTTATATATTGTCTGTATCGTTCTTAATTATTCCTCCCGATGGTGTTTTTTCAACTTTAGTTACTTTAGTTTGTGTTGTTGATATTATTGTGCTTTTAGTAGCTCCACAGTTGTTCGGACTCGAGGTGTAATTTCTGGCATGGCGTTTATCTATTAGGCAAAAATATATTTTATGTCGGACTGCACGTGGTCTGATCAGCTAGCTCGACGGAGCTCAGAATTTGTTGCCCGTTCTCCTAAGCCATAACGGACCACAATTATTTATACCATGTGGGATTTTAGTCTCCGACTTCTTAGATACCGCCCAAGTGTTACTAGGAGATGAGAATATCTGGCCGATTCTCGCAAGCCATAACGGACCACAGTTGTTTGTACTGTGTGGGATTTTAGTCTTTGACTTCTCAGATACCACCTATGTGTTACCAGGGCCCCCAAAGGGAGCAAAAAATAGTAACACTGTAACCTACCAAGTGTGTCATAAAAACGACTAAGGATGGTTGGACATGAGGCCAGCTAATCCGTCCTGTGAAAATTTTAAGCCACAAAAAACTTCAATTATAGTCAAGTCAGTTCTATTATATGGCGCTGAAACATAGAGAACAACGAAAACAAAAAACCTAAAAGCTAGACTTTCTTATATGGATTCTTGCATAGAATGAAATAATTGGAATGGTATGACAAGATGGCTTATGTGAAACTAATGACAAGAATTAGACAAACTCTTGAATTCCTTAGAAAATGAGGTAGACGGAGACCAAAGAACACATGGAGAAGAGAACTGGAAACAGACATGAAGGTGTTGAAGAAGATCTGGAAAGATATTGAGCTGATAGCACGGGATAGGTAGACTTGGCATAACATTACTGAAAACCTGTGACCCTAGAGGAGCTGAATAGTAATGGCTTCTCAGATCTGGAAGTGTGCTATGAAATAGTTGTAGCAATGTGCGAATATAGGCGAATATAGGGACTTTTAGCTTTTCATAACATTAGAACCCCTGAACATTTGTTGTAACTTTTCGTTTCGCCAGAGCGAACCGTTTCCACCGGGACTCACTTAGTATGCGGCACGAGATCAAAGACACTGAGACGATCCCCGAGCAGTGAAGCTAGTTTCTCGCTGGTATTTATCATCTCCGCGCGAACTCAACCGCTCGCAAGATGGACCAGAGCGATTAGAAGAAAGACACTGGTGGAGATCTCAGGAAGGACGGGCGGCATGCTATCAAAGACAGTAGTGGTCCCTGAAACGATTTCGCATCTCGGTGTTAAGCACGAAACCGATCGCAGCCAGAGCGAATGTTGAAAGCTGACGCAATCAGCGAGCGAAGATACGAGAGGCCAGTGGCGGCTTCTCTCTTTGGATTTGGCGGTCAGATCCCCCAAAGTTCATGAGATCAAAAAAGCTGTCAAAGTTCTCATGTCCCACTCATCTTGCATTCCAGTTGTAGATATACAGATCACGTAGAAATACACTTCATCATTCGCTGGCCAGAACTTGATAGAAGCACTAGCGATATTTGAAATCTTGCTAGATTATCCCATGGATTTTCATTATATTTGCAGTGAATTCTATTTCTGTGCAAAACGGTAAAATATATATTGTGTAAAGTGATCAGTGGTCTAGTTCATTCATTATATTTCATTGGATTTTGTGTTAATTTAAACCTATTAAATTAAACCGTCTCAATAGTTCCAGTTGTAAATGTAATGATATACCTGCTATATTATTTCCAAAAGATAATAGATGTTAATGCTTAAATTAACTTTTAAAGTCGCGAAGGAATTTATAATTAATAAATTTAGTTAAGTCCTATATTTATAGATGTGTGATTTAACCACTAGAACTCGCGCAGTGTTTATTAAATACATAATTAAATATGCGAGCGTATATATAAAATAGTCTTAACGGGAAATTTATCGCGCGCTTAGAAGATTATTTGATTTTTTAAAGTATGATTATGTTGTTATGGGTTTTCTATCTTTTTCTCTAGATTGATCACCTTTTGCAATCCCAGCAATAACGAAATCTTTCAGAGTTTCCATACTCGGTTCTTAAACTTCCAGACAGTTTGATGAGACATTTTTTTAAAGTAAATCTTGTGGTGGTCCGGTGCGGCCTAGCTAACATAATTACATGAAAGAAAGCCTACCCAAGATCATTTGATTATTATCATCAAATTAAATTACAATCTGTAACATAAACTGGAAGATGAACAGTGCCAGTAGCGATAGTTTATATACTGCTCTATTGTGAGAGATTACCGAATTACCTGACTGTGACTGAGCCTAGTTTTTCCTCACTGGATTAAAAAAACTTTACCGGTCAGTTGCTGTCATCACGCAGTGAAGGAATATTGCCATCACCTCATTTTTCACCCCTGTGTTGAATTGTGTCAGTGCCATCCCATAGACTCCTTTTATATAATAAAACACAAGAACTCTTAGAACTTCAAGTCCGGTGATAAGCGGGAATATTTGCTCTCAGTAAAAACTCGCAATATCTGGGGCGGGGCATAGAAGTGCTAGACAGTTACACGTGTCAAGAGTTTAATCAGTGTGTTTATCATTCTATGGATTGACTGATGCTGCAACTCGGTAAGTGTGTGGTGTATATGAGTGTGGATCCGCACAGTGTGTATGAATGACAGGAGATTTAATTTTTTTTGCAACAAACCATTTGTTAACTTGCCTACCGGGTAATACGTTTTTCTGTATACCCGGCATTGTTCCTTTAGTGGGATAATTTGTTAACTCTGTTTCATCCCCCCCCCCCTTTTTTTTTCTTTGCTTAGTAAAGGGAAGACACCATTGGGATAACAGTATTTTTTTGTCTACCACCATAACTAATATTGTAACACCTCTTTCAGAGTAATTAAATTCACTGTTGGGTTACATTTCCTATGCTCCTGATAACTATCTATCTTGAGACTGGGTTTATCTTTGTCTAATACAAGCGGGAAGGGCTTAGTCGATACCAATCTTCTTCACCCCTCCCTACCTTGATATTTGCATTTTTTTTTTTCTGTACTTATGATAATTTTATGTAACACTTGATATTGTTTTTTTGTGATTTGATCTTTACGGTAAATAAACATCATAAACTTATATCGGACTGTGTTGGAATACCCAAAAGCCCAAACATTCCCTATTTGTTTAATATAGATGTATCCACGTCGTCTGAGTGTTGGAAGCAACAAATCGGTGTGAGCGCAGACGTGTGTCTGGAAAACTGGCAAATAATTGTTTGACCAGGAGAGTGGAAGAGAAGATTGAGAGAAGCGATTTGTCGTAAATAAGTCTGTCTTTACTCTCCTCCAGCACTCTGTGGAGCATCATATTTAATCTATACATTTCTATCACTGAGTTTTCATCATCATTCTACACTCTAAACCGGACTACTATTTCTAGACTCTTTCTCTCAAAATAAATTTACGACATTGTCAATACTCAATGATGAATCAGTGCATTAATTTAGATGGTAAAACTATTCTCTGACTGGTTGCTAGCAATTAATAAAATTTATATTAAGCTTTAGCTAGAAATTATTATTTATTCCGCTATCCACTGTAACACCATAACTTCTAGAGAAATAAGAAATAACGGACCATCTATTTAATCACTCTGCACAGAAATCTAGTGAAAATATAATTCGAACTAGCAATTTTAGCACTCGACAATACTAGTCAATATATTTACCTCACACAGAACTAAAACTATCTCCAATCGACCAACTAAATGATACTTCTATTAACAGAGATCTTAGGAATCGAAAGCTAAATGGTTCTAGTCTTGACTGTGGAGTACTGAATGAATTTGAGTTTGATTTCCAGAGTATATATCTCTCCAAAATCAAAGAGGATATTACGTCTCTAGCCCAAAACAGACTCAAATTCCAGATGTTTACACCTACGTTTAATTCTACGTTCAAATTATGTGAAACACGTGAAATCAAAGATCTCGAATGAAGAAATAGCCCAGGCTTAATACATTAGCACCTCCGCCCAGATTTACATATTTCCTATCTCATTCTACGAATAAAGGAATCAAACGCATTTCTCACACTATTTCTGCCCGCAGACTATGGCCATAAAACGTAATATAAGCGAGCTCGTCTTTCATCTCAAATCTTACACCGTGAATAATTAACTATAGGCGGACCGATCAGATGAAAATAATAGACGATAGTCTTACTTCTTATCCCTGTCGAGAACGAATTACCACGATTCGGTCTCATCAAAGAACTTAGCTTAACAGCAATAAAATGCGTTGCTAAATTCGAAAGGAAATGACAAAGGTCTGAATGGGAGAGTTTATCTTAACAATCGAGCGTATGCGACAAAAAGAAGGTAAAAGAGCGAAGGAGAAGTAAAAGGCAAGTGCAGAATAAAGAATAAATATCTGAAATTTATTAATCATAATATCTCTGCCACACCTTGGTACCCCAGGTCTATGTCTGTCTCCTGGTGTGTCCTTCCCATAATTAGCATTGGCGCCGCCCCCTTGCCGGTGAACTTTCGCCTAGTCATTCTGTTGTGGTTGTCAAAGAAATTATGACGTCTCTTTATGCCAGCGTGACAGTCCAGTGACCACATCGATTGTTTATTCTCCAGACTAAGTTTCGTTTGATAAATTGTTCAATTTTTTTTTTTTTTTTTTGTTTTTTTTTTTAATTTGCTGCAGTGGAACGAAAGGCTCTACGCCTCAGATGTAGAGGTGAGTGAAAACCTCAGTTACCAGGTTCTCTGACTAACCCCGCTGTTTTTTTTAAACTATGTTATTGGCCATTACCACCATCACAATGTACACAGTTAATTGAACAACACAACTTCGTAACATCACACAAAATACGCTTGAAGATATCAACTGCAGATGCTGGCGTTTTCTGATCTTTATTCAGGAAGATCCCAGAACACAGCTTTGATTCGAAAGAGAACATTAAATTGTATCTTAAAAATTATAGCGTGCTCTTAGTCGTCTTCCGAGAGGCTGGAATGCATTCTATGTCGTCGGTCGTCTTTAACAAATCTTAATTTGCCTGTTTGATTACGTTATCAAATATTTCTAACAACTGGTTGGGAATCCCCGAGCTAGCTTCTCGATAATAAATGTGTTTTTGATATTATTCTTTGCTGAAATTCTCATCTGGTTAAATGGCTTCTTTAAGTCGAAAGTTGGTATAGCCATTTCCTGTCTTTACCTACAAGTTTTAGTAACACTTTTTCTATAATGTTCTCTTGAGTAGCGCTTAGCATAGCATAGCACTAAGAAGGGTTGAAGCTTTAAAAAGTCACTTGACGAAAAGAAAGAATACTTTCTTTACAAAATCACTTGACGAAACGAAAGTTTACCTTCATCTATCTCACGTTGTCACTACTAGTTAGAACATAAATGTAGTTACCTCATTGAGCTGACGACGCTCACCAATGACGTTGTAGGTAGTGCTCGACTTTTCTACTTCAGACTATGATGATTGACTTTAGTAAAATCTACTAACGAAAAACGCTTGGTGAGCTCTTTATTACGTCTAATAGCTATTTTTAAATACAAGCCAACACTCTAGGTCTTCTCTCTGCAGTCTACTTCTACATGGTTGTTTCTGAGCTCTCTCCCTGTGACGGTATTAACTCTATTATTTATATCCTTTCATTTTGCACTTGGCACCTGTTTTTTTTCTCTATTGTTCTATGGGAAATAGTCAGGATTTTATGATTTTGTAAACCTGACAACTGTGTGAAGTGCTGATTTCAGCACATATCTTTACCTCTAATAACTCTTTCTCACGTCCTATATTTATGCAACCCAAATGTACTTCTACGTATTTTCTCATTAAGAACAAATACCAAACTGTCAATCATTCCTAACTTGGGGTCAGATGAGAAAGTGCTGAAGACGTTGTACACAAGGCGAGTGAGGCCAGTTCTTGAATATGGCATAGCAGCATGGGCAACAGCAGCTAAAACAAACTTCGATAAAATTAGCAGACTCCAAAATCAAGGAATGAGAATTATAACGGGAGGCATGAAGTCAACACCTATAAAAGAACTAGAAAAGATTACATGCCTCCAGCCAATGACAGATAGAAGAGACTGCAGAGCTCAGCAACAGGCCGAAAAATTCAAAAGACTAACAGACCACCCAATGTGCCATAGAATAAATGCTCTTAGAAGGCAAAGACTAAAACGAAGTAATTTTGTAGAATCAACCAAACCACAAATGAGAGCAGTATCCATAGATGAAATATCCAATGTTAAACCCATCTACACTGCACACAAGCTTCCAGTTTGGAAACAAAAATCGTTTCCCTAAAATGATAGAAAACATTCCTGGAATTGAAAGTAAAAAGAGCCAAACTGCAACAGATAGGAAATCCATAGCGACAAGATACATAGAGAAACATTATCCATGCAACACCTGGACCCATGCATACACAGATAGATCAGCAACAAATGCAACAGAAAATGGAGGTGGGGGTGTCTTTCTGACCTTAAGCACTGGTGCAGAAAAAAGGCTGTCGGTGGCGACAGGACGATTCTCCAGCAACTTCAGAGCAGAGGCAGAGTCCTCGAAAACTGCAGCAGAGGTTCTATTGACAGAAGAAAGGGCAGAGAGACAAGTTGCTTTCTTTACTGATGCACAGTCAGTAATTGCAACGTTGAAAAGCCAAAATAATACAGACCTGGATGATCTCAGAGTAGTGCTCCATAAACTTTGTCAACGATTCAAAAGTGTTGTGATCCAATGGATCCCATCTCATTGTAACATCTCCGGCAATGAAGAGGCTGACAGAATGGCAAAAGAAGGTTCACATCTACCTCAGCCTGATGCAAGCATAACTTTTGAGGAGGCAAAGAGTTTTATCAGAATCAGATACAGAAACAAATGGAATGTAGAACATCCAGGGCACACACAGAATGATGCTTACTACCAGCTCAACAGAAGAAAACAAGTGGTAATCTTCAGACTCCGCACTGGCCACAACAGATTGAGATACCATCTATTCAACAAGCTAAAGATAGGAACTACCGATCAGTGTAACTGTGGCACTGATAAAATGACCGCTGAACATCTGCTTCAAAGTTGCCCCTTATATGTAGTACAGAGAAAGTGCATATGGCCGACGCCAGCTCCTTTCGTGGAAAAGCTTTACGGGGATTCAAATAGCCTCAAACTGACTACTGCTTTCTTTGAGAACATTCAAGTGGACGTCTGAGAGTTTACGAAGAAGAAGAAGAAGAATCATTCATATACAATGTCCCATTCACACGCCCAGGTGTTCCGTACTTATGGTTAAAATCAAATTCATTTTCCTAAATGTAATTTTACGTCAATCAACATTACATTCCTTTCTCTTATAATTATAATAAGATGTCCGTCAAAAATATATTAGTTTGTTTTTGGTATTAATTTTAACGTGTACTCTACAAGTGTGAGAACCCGAAACAGTTGTCACTCAAAATTAATAGTGCAGGACGAAATGACCTGCCATAATGCTTCCTATACACGAGTGATGTCTGTTGTTTAGTTTAACCGAGTTACAAGGGGATTGACATAAGTCTTGGGCCTGACCATGAAGGACATGTCACAGAGAGCTGAAATTTTGTATAGTGTTTATTCCTTTTCAATATAGCCACCGTTTGAATTGACACACTTCTGCCATCTCTGCTTGACCTTGAAAAGACCTTGGGAGTAGAACACCCTATTTTTCAAACTAAACCAGTCATCACATGCCAGTATAATCTCTTCATCGCTGTCAAAATGATTTCCTGTTAGCTGTTTTTTAAGATTTGGGAATAGAAAAAAGTCTGATGGAGCCAAATATGGAGAATATGGTGGGTGTGGAAGAATTTCAATATTTAAATCGTTGGCTGCTAGCTGCACAAGCCGTGCTTTGTGAGAGTGCGCATTCTCTTGAAGCAAAGGAAGATTTTGAATGCACGTTATCCCTCGTTTCCTGGTCACAACCTTTCTTAGTTTGGTGAGAAGATCTGCATAGTACTGTCCATTAACTGTGTTGCCACAAGGCAGATAATCTTTCAAAAGGACACCTTTGCCATCCCAAAAAACAGCATCACTTTTCCTGCAGATTTCTGTGCTCTCGGCTTGACAGGTGTCGGTGAGCCCAGGGTTTTCCATTGCATGCTGGCGATTTTGGATGCATGGTCATAATGGTGTACCCAAATCTCATCTACTGTCACCATGGTCTCCAAAAAAAAAATTTGACTGACACTTTTTGAGCAACTGTTGACAGCAATTTACCCTCGTTTGCTTCTGTTCACGTGTCAACAGTCGCGGAACCCAGCATGCACACACTTTTCTCATGTTCAGTCTGTTGTGTAAAATTCTAAAAACTGTTCTTTCATTTTGTTTTACTCTACTAGCTATCTCCACAATTGTCATTTTTCGATCCTCGTCAATGATTTTCTTCACTCTTGTTGCATTTTCATCGTTGCACTCTGAGGCTGGTCTACCAGATCTTGGCAGATCAGCAACATTTGAGCGGCCGCACTTAAACTGTTGACTCCAGTTTTTTACCGAAGTATATGAAGGACAAGAATCACGAAACACTGGTTCCATCTCCCTGTGTATTTCTGTAGGTGTTTTTCCCTGAAACATCAGAAATTTTATCACAGCTCTGGCCTCCTTCTTTTCCATTGTTTTGTCAAATCTTTGGAGCAGCAGATCCGGTCAATAGGGTACATTGCGCCGTGCACCGTAACGGGAAAACCCATTGAAGAAACAAACGCGTACTTCACACATTCAGTGCAAATATGATGAACTTTAAATGTGCCAAGTTTCATCTTCCTCCTGTGACTCCTTCATGGTCAGGCCTAAGACTTATGTCAATCCCCTTGTACTTAATTGACAGTTCACGACCTCAGTGTCAACTTTGGTGAAACCTGACCTTTAGTTTCAGTTTAGTAGCAATTAAATTCGAAACAAAATAATTTCTGCATGTTTGTTTGTGCGTTTTTTTAAAACTAACTTTCTATTTTATTATATTAAACTATATTATCTGAAACCATGCTGCAGACAGAGCATGCAGTCATGTTGTCTTGTCCACTATTTCCCTATAATATGTTAATGTGTTATATTATAACTCAGATGTAATTTTACATCTGACCATTGCACAGTCACATCTTTATATCTCCAAACTAATTTACTTGTCATGAGACGGAGATGGTGGAAGATCATGAACAACAAGAAAAATGGAATTTAAACACTTTAAAAAGAGATAACGTTATTCGAAAAATTTGAACGGAAGCTAGAACTATGCACCATCATTATCAGCATCATAGTCGTCAGTATCATCTTCAAGGTTATAATCATCATCATGAAGTCTGCTTCAAAGCATTGTCTGTTTGTCTGTAGCAACTTATTTTACATGTTAAGGTTGCCTGTCCATAGATAACCTTATATCAACCATCTCTTTTGACACGCCTGAAGAAGAAGTCATGATCACCGCCCTTCAGTTCCCCCAGGATCATAAGCCGTCAACAAACTTATGCTAAGTTTTCATGTCTTGTGCCATCCAGCTCAAGGTCATTCCATTTCTTCTTCATCCCCTTCATGTCTGTCTCCAGTTCTCTTCTCCATATGTTCCTATGTCTCCCTCTACATCTCGTACCACGGGGATTCCAGAACATGGACTGCCGGACAATGCCATCAACAGGTTTCCCCAAAGTGTGCCCCCTCCATCTCCAGCGTCTTCTTCTCACCTCCTGCTCTACCGGCCATTGTCGTCTGCTCTGAATGAGCAGTAGTGCTGTTCTGTCTGTGTATCCTGAGAGACCGTAGGGAACTACAAGTGTGAACATAGGGAACTACAAGTGAGAACATAGGGAACTACAAGTGAGAACATAAAGCAGAAAGAACAAGAAGAAACATTTACTCTTGTGTAACATAATACAGGCTCGCCCGCTTTCTTGATTTTTAATAGTTAAAACATTTCGTTCTCAATACATGACTCGAGACCTCAAGACGCAGCAATAGAGACCGCAGTCAGCGACTCATAGCTTGACTGCCTGCGTCAGGACCAGCGAACCAGAGCTGGTCAAGACCGCACTCCACCTCCACGTGGTGGTCCTGGAAACAGTCAGCAGCTGTGCAGTCTGGCTGAGCGAGTGTGGATCGAAATGGGAAGGCAAACCCGGTCCTAAAAAATGCCGTGCAGAAGTCGGATGTGTCGACCGAAAGGTGCAGATATCACAGCTTAGGCGTAAACAGACACAACGCAACCACCGTCCTTTTCAGGACGAACGAGGAAGAAAGAAGAAGAATAATACATGACTCTACGTATCACAAACTGCGATATTTAACACATAATAGATGTTGATACTAATCGTTCGAAGGTTATGATATAGTCAAATATATTTCTTAATTAAAAAAAAGAGAGGAAAGATAGGACCACGATGAGCATACGATGAAGTCAGTATGTTGCATTAAATCATGTGCCTTCTTAACTTATCCTGCCTACACTGGAATTTAAAACGATAAAGAACAAGCATTATAAGACCAGTATATGCTTTTAAAAAAAAATACGGTCTGGAAATTGAAACCATAATATTTAAGTAAAAGGCCATTAATTCTTACACATCTGATCAGATCGCCACGTTTTTGCCAAAGCTTTAAATGTGAAACTTGATCACAATCGGTACTGAATTTTTTGATTTGTTTTTCTTCCAACAAGCAGACCGGCTGACGGAATGACATTAGTAGAACATTACAATTTCACTTTTAGCCAGGGTTTCTTAAACATTTTCGTGTGCTATAGACCATGAGGCGAGATGGTTGTTAGATAATAAAATAGTTCCCAGAAATCGAGACGAGAACTGGTGAACTAGAGGTAGGGATGACACAGGACAAATTAGGTAGATAACCGCACAGTTCTAGATGATTGTTGTAGACGACAGCTGTGAAGTACGTCACCTTCTCGCTAGACCTATCCTGTCCTATGCTCCAATGGTGTCTCTATTGGTGTCAATGCAGCTCGTTAATTATTCCCTACCGATGTAAAAATATTAAATATTCTTTTGAATTTCACACAATAACCACACACAAAAATTGGAATTAATAACTGGAATAAAATCAATAAATGCAATTTATAAAGAAAAAAATGAATCAGTACGTTTTAATAATTAAATATATGTAGTAAAAATTGCAGATGAATATTTACCAATCCCAAGCTGGAAATAAATAAATTGTCATGGTCTTTTATCATCTTGTAGAATACAGTATAGCCGTTGGTGACGTCTAGTTTTGTTACTCGTTATATAAACATTAATCTGCTTGAAAATTATTGTACAAACAATTCTCTAGTTGGATATTACTTGGATTCTCGAGGAACTTTATTCACATGCACAGGTAGTCACTATGCTTCTGCTAGGCATGCATTGTTGGTCGTTGACTCAAATACTGCAGTATGACATTCACTTCAACAGAAGTTTGTTGTAACATCCCACTGATATCTGAAAATGCAACACATGAACACGGTCATGGTGTCTACAACTGAGACGCCTCTCCGATGATGACTGGCCACTGTCGATCAGAATTCTCATTTTTACAACACTGTTATGAGCTGTGGTTATTTCAGTCAAAGGAGAACCTCATGCAAGCAATAAAAAGTACATCGAAGGGCTATAAATACTATCACTAATTACGCCCCACCAAAGCTGGAACGTAAAACTTAATTTCTTTTAGCTTCTTTAGCTCCATTCACGCTACCCTCGCGAACATCGGGGGTTGAGTGAATTTAGTTTCAAGCTTTCCTTTCAAAGTCAGTGAATATGTTAAATATTCTTTAAACTTTCTTTATTCATATGTTACCTTCAGCTTAGAAACGTATAAAAAAAATATATGTTCTTCTATTCTCTAATTATTTCTAATCTTCTATATTTTACCACTTTCTACTTCTCAAGCAGTGTCATCTTTCTGTTTTTTGTTTTGTTTTTTATTTTTATTTTTCCCCTCGCTGACGTCACAGACATGAAGCTTCAGACGCTTCTGGCTTGTAGAATCTCTCGTATCCTCTCTCGCCAGAGAGTAAAAAACTATTTGGCCTACCTGTGTCATCATCTCACTTCCTTCCCCACTTCCCCCTTTTGTTGCAATTTAATCCTTTTCCTCGGCGGCAGCAGCAACCTTGGGTACCCTGCTCATATTTCTATCATAATTGCGTTCTATTCCTTTCTATTTCTTCTGTTTTCTTCTTCAAGAACCATGCCCAATGATCGCGTCTCACCACAACTTCCTGTCTCTAATACTACGAGTATTTACCAAATCTGTTGTTGACTGATGTCCATGTCAATGTCACACTAGCCAGTGTCCTCTCTCTTTGTCCTCCTTTGTCCTCCGGTCTTTCCTGTTATCGCAACATATTTCAGCTTTCTTCTCCTCATAACATGCCGACAGAAAGTGAATTGCTTCTGTCATGAGGATAAGCTTCCTTCGCACATTCGCCTCGCTCAGAATAACCTCGTTTGCTCTTTTTAGTTGTCCATAGAATTTTTTAAACATTTTTTCTGTCAAACAAAATCTCTACGATTTTTCTCCTTCTTGTTTACTGATTGGTCCGTTAGTCACTTCCGTTGGTCAGGACTGGTTTTATATAAAACTGAAGAACTCTCTTTCTTACTTCCGTTGACAAAACATTGTTCCATAAAGTACGGTTGACTATGTTCTAAACAGGGCGTCTGACTGAAGCTCTTGCCTCTCGTGTTTTTTTTTTTTTTCCTTAACCAGCGGCACTTGGGCTTTCAGCCCTTCGGCCCAATGACATGTCATTGCGAGGCTGGGGAACCTGAGGACTTTCTTTCCAACCCGGTCAGGAGCTTCGCTCCTTCCCATCCACAGAGGGTTTATCACAGGAGCCGTTCAGGTTATTCAGTCAAATTTCCGGTCGTAAACATTCCTTCAAACGCTGACGCCCGGGTTTGAACCATGAACACCTGGTCGCCAGTACAACGCCGAAGCCATTACACCAGCGCGGCTCCCGTTGCCTCTCGTGTTCAAGTTACCACGTTCCAGGTTTGAAACCTGCTAGCGTCCACTCTAGACTAACCAGCTGTTAAGGGGTACCTGACTCTGCTCTTGGGTTAGGGAAGTCAAACACAGCAAGGAAGAAGACTGGTTACCCTACCACATAAAATCTGAACCTAGTCTAGTTAATTCTCCAACACTTCACTCCCTTATTGAAGCATTTTTTTACGGCGCTTACCTTCACCTTTAAGTTCTACAACACAACAATACGATGTGTTACCGAAAGTGTGTTTTTATCAGCGTGAGATTAGCCCCCTGCCACAACAGTCTTCCCATTATTACATTTCCCCTCTTTTCATTCTCTCTAACGTTCAACCTTCACCCTTCCACAGCAAAGTATGCCCGTTTTCTAGTGAGGTCTAATGGACTACGAAAAACATATTAAGTAAATATATTAAGTTTTATTCTACTGATGTCCCATCTAACACTAGCTATGTGTCTCTCAATTTTCCCCACTGTATGATTATTACACAGTTATACATAGACTGTCCATTGTATGTGCATGCTATTCGTGTGGAATTATCTCCAAGACGAGGGTGTACTGATGACAACCTTTGTAGTAATGAGAACTTGTAAGATACGTTGACAGTTGTCTCAAGAAACACGTCTGTTGTCTGATCTAGGAAAGGCACACTTGACTAGACTGGAGCTCTTCACCAAATGATCTTCTGGTAAACAAGTGAGTTTCGTGCAATGAAGCTGGTGAATTTACGTCGTTCAATATACGATGAAAAACGTAGATGCATTTACTTCAAGTACTGACGTAGTGAGTAACTGAAGTTTGGTAATTTGAGCTTGATATCTTGGTGAATCAACTTTGGGACAGTGAGCTTGGTAGGTAGAATGAACAACTTGTGACAGTGAGCTTGGTAGGTAGACTGATCAACTTGTGACAGTGAGCTTGGTAGGTAGACTGATCAACTTGTGACAGTGAGCTTGGTAGGTAGACTGATCAACTTGTGACAGTGAGCTTGGTAGGTAGACTGATCAACTTGTGACAGTGAGCTTGGTAGGTAGACTGATCAACTTGTGACAGTGAGCTTGGTAGGTAGACTGATCAACTTGTGACAGTGAGACTTGGTAGGTAGACTGATCAACTTGTGACAGTGAGCTTGGTAGGTAGACTGATCTACTTGTGACAGTGAGCTTGGTAGGTTAGATACTGATCAACTTGTGACAGTGAGCATGGTAGGTAGACCGATCAACTTGTGACAGTGAGCTTGGTAGGTAGACTGATCAACTTGTGAGTATGTATTCTTGGTTCTAATTTTTCAGGATTATCATCACTGCACATGGACAACTCCATCAGTGCTTCTATCTCCTCCCTTAGATCACACAAGGAAGATCTCAGCACAGTGCACGAACTCCGTTAGAACCGGCGAGAATCCCAATGTGTGTATATAGAAAATCACACATTCTCTAAATATAACTGGAGGGTAGATTTCTACTTTTTTAATTTTACCAGGGCAGTGGCCTTGTGGCCTACTCTTTACGATTTCCAACTACCATGGGATTGTTACGGTGCGCAACTTGCACATGGGACCTTCTATTTTTGTCACCCTTATCCGAGAAGGCTAGGCATCCGATCTCACTACCCATGAGACCAGGGACCACTGGTTCTGAAAATAAAATTCCATCAATTATATTCCCTCTACTGGGAATCGAAACCTGTACCTCTAGAGTTCGATGCGGACGCCATACCTCCTTGGCCACTCCAAACCCCTAAGCACTCTTGATTCAGGGAACTACACGTGATAAGACGTTTTAAGAAGCAAACCGTGTGTCTGCACCGTTCCGACATTCGCATTTCTTTCCGATCTGGTGGATTCTCTAACTCAGTTGGATTCGCTCGTTTATCATCGTTAACATATTACAAACTGACGAATATGCTTTCACCATGCTCCTTCTTCTTCTTCTTTGATCCTTAGCCGCCGACCGTTAAAGCAGTCAGTGGCCATCACGCCTAGTGGCGTCTTGTAGGGCAACAACAAAATGATTTCACTTTGCTCGGTCGGTGGCCATCCTTCGTCCAGTGCCCCAACTCTGGTTCATTCTTTGCATCTCAGCCTCCACAGTCCTCCAAAGTTGTTTTTGGTCGGCCTCTCTTTCGTTTTCCTTCAGGGGTCCAAAGCATAGCTGTTCTTGTGATGGCATCAGGGTCTCTTCTGAGGACATGGCCAACCCAGCTCCAGCGTCTGCCAGCTATGATGGTGTGCATGTCCTCTTGCTTGCTTCGAGTAAGCAGATCTTGGTTGGTGATAGTATTCGGCTAAAAGATTAGGAAAATTTTTCTTAGGCATGTTGTGTGAAAAGAGGACAATTTCGACATTTCCTTCTCTGTAACTCTCCAGCATTCCGCACCATAAAGAAGCACAGAAAGCACACAGCTCTGATATAATCTTAATTTTGTGCTTGTGCTGTACTGAGAGGACTTCCAGATGTTGTTTAGACTAAAAAAGGAGGCTGTTCTTGCTTTGTTCATTCTGTTGTTGATGTCTTTGCTTGCTCCGTCGGCTGGTGTTACTATGCATCCTAGATATGTGAAGGTGTCTGTCTGTTCCAGTTGCTGATTCCTTACTGATATGTGCTCAGGGTTGCTCACATTGAGCGTCATGACCTCTGTCTTCTTTAGATTGATGTTCAAGCCCACCTGCTGGCTATACTTATTAAGTCTATCCGTTTTTTTCCTGGATGTGTTGATGTGAATGTGCTAGTAGTGCAATGTCATTTGCATATTCCAGATCTTCCAATGCAGAAAATGTAGTCCATCTTATTCCTCTTGAACTGCCCTCTGTTGTCTGGCGCATCACCCAGTCTATGACTGTTAAAAATAGAGTGGTTGATAAGGGGCATCCCTGTCGTGCTCCTGTTTTCACCTCAAAGGTTAGGTTGCTCTGCCCAACGCTACACGTAAAGTTGGCTTAGAGGCTTTTTATGATTGACACTATGCAGCTTGGAATTCCATAAGCCCTCAGTATTTTCCATAAACTGTCCCTATGTATACTGTCAAAAGCTTTTTTCAAAATCAACGAAATTAATGTACAGCTGTCTTTGCCATTCTGAGCACTGCTCTATAATGTTTCTGAGGGTAAATATATGATCTACACATCTTCTGTTCTTTCTAAATCCTGCTTGTTCTTTCCTCAGTTTGTGGTCTACTGCTTTTGAAATTCTCTCTATAATTATCCAGCCTTGTATTTTGCTGGGAACTGAGAGAAGAGTTATTCTTCTCCAATATAATTATTGCAGTCTGCAAGATCTCCCTTCTTGGGCAATTTGACAATTATTCCTTTGTTCCACTCCGTTGGTGTTGTCCCTGTTTTCCAGACTTGTGGAAATAGTGGTTCTAATAGTTCTGCTGCTAGCTCAGGGTCTGTCTTAAATAGCTCTGCATTTAAGTTATCATGGCCAGGAGCTTTTCCATTCTTTAACATTTTGATTGCTTTGATGATTTCTTCTTTTCGTGGAATGTCTGTAATAACATCTAGATCATTTTCAGCCTCAGGAACATTCAATTGTGTCTCTGGTGGTTCATTGTTCACAGTTTCTCTGAAATGCTCTGCCCATCTTGTTTCCTGTCCCTCTGCTGTCGTGATGAGATTTCCTTGATTATCTCTTACTAATGTAATATTGTTTGCACCTCGTTTTCCGCTGATGATTTTAGTTATTTTGTATACTGTGCTTTGTTCATTTCTTAGTGCTGCCTCTTCTGCCTGTCTTGAAAGATCGGATAGGAAGTTCCTTTTGTTGGCTCGGGTTTGGCGTTTAATTTCCTTGTCCAGCTGACTGTCCTGTTTGCTATATAGTTGCTTTAACCTGGGGAACTTCGCTTCTGTTTTCTTTCTTTTCATTTCCTTTCTCAGTGCTATGGTGTTTAATGTTTCTGGTGTTATCCAGTTTTGCTTCTTCCTTTCCTGGAATCCAAGCATGATTTGCTGATTTCCTTACATATTGTTGAAATGGTGTTGAATTTCTGTTCTATATCATCAGTCAATGTCTTCTCCTGACTTTTGGCAAATTGATATCGCTTCTTTATATCAGCCACAAAAGCTTTTCTTTTTACTAAGTTTTTGTATATTTTTTCCTCCCAATTTTGTATTTTTTTAATCCTCATTCAAATTCCTTTACAAATTTAATATGATATAACACACACCTAAAAAAAACTTGTAAAGGATCGACCGTTAAAATGTAACACCGTATGAAAAACTTAAAGGAACCGTAAATCCCTTACGTCAAACGTGGGGAAACTAATACGTTCCTTAAGAGTTAATTTTCTGGTAATGAGGTATGACATGAGGCACACATGATAAGGGTTAAATATAGTGTGCATGAAAGTGTGTGCTCATGTAAGTCTGTAATGATGGTCTAACAATCTAGATGAAGGTGAAGTATAAATTGCTTCATATTATCCTAGAGGAAAAATCTTTTATTTGATTAAACATTTACGAATAGATGTAATGAAATAAAGTCTTTCGCACATTTAGCTAGGAGCTTAACTGCAAAAATAAATCTTAAATTATGAAGAAGGAAAATTATTAATATTTTTTTATAAGATTTACTAACCTCCTTTTCCCTTCGCAAATTCCTAAGTGACTCTAAAATTAAACTCCACATATATGAGTCAAGACGATACGTCAAAGCATAAAAACCCAACCCCTGCAGACCCAAGTAGAACAGTCCCAACTAAGAAGGTTTGGCTATGTCTGCAGAATGGGAGAAGATCGGCTACCACGGCAAGCATGGGAAACTAAGAGCCAGCTGTCCAGAACCTCCAGGACAACCCAAAGTCCCCGCTGGGTGGACAACATTAGACAATCTTTGAACGACCGAGGACTAGAATGGAACCAAGCCAGGAGGAAGACATCCGATCGAATGGCGCTCTCTCTTACAAACCTCTACACCTCACGGTAGAAGAGGAGCGACTAAGTAAGTAAGTATACTTAATCTTATTTAGACGTTTTCCCCTTCTACCTTCTTCCATCCCTTGATACTATCTTTTTGGTTTTTTGCCACACTGCAACACACGCCCCCTTTCGCTCTTTCAGATGTGGTTACACCACTGTGGACCAGCGTGTTGCCATCGTATTCCATGACTCCCTTTCCCTTGTTCTTTTTTTCCGTTATTTCCAGGTTTTCTTGTTTTGCTTTCCTCATCACTTTCACCTCAGTTCCTCTTCTTTCACACATTTATACTTCTTGTGTTCCAAGTTCTATAAGTCGTAGTCCATAGTCCGTTCCAGTTCGTCGCCTTTAGAATCAGTCCGGTTTTCTCTCTCGTAGTTCGCGTAATCATGTTTTAAAGCAAACAGGTGATTGGCCTGTTGTACCTTTGCATGGTGGAGGGGCTGCCTCCTTACGGCATCCATGCAGGCCGCCCTCCTCCTTTTTTATGCCGGGCTTGGGACCGGCCTAGGCGGAGTTAAGTAAGTATATACGATACGAGTCAAATATCCACTCAGGAAAATGAAATATTACAACAAGTTGTGAAAACAGGCTTTGCTGTTGGGAAAACCACGTATGCGCCGCGATGTTGGAAAACTCCGTACTAACTTCTGGTGAACGTCTCGTTATATTTCAGGTTTCCCATATGTCAAAAGTCGAGGCCTGTGTCGTATGACTCCGCCCCCTAATCCAGTAGCTATGCGTCTCTCTTGTCCAGTGACATTGGCATAAACTGGCGTTGCCATTTTAGTGCTTATCGCTGACCAAAAGTGGGTAGGCTCTCGCTCGCAAAAACTCTTCACTCCGTGCTGCTTACTTTTTTTCTTGACAAACCGTAGTTTTAGGATTGGCTACCCACTGCATAAATCACCTTCCCCTCTGTCACGAAACCTTCTGTCTTTTTGTCTCTTCGCCTGAAGTTTTCTTGTGCCGTTCTCTCGGGGGGCGGCTTCTTTAATCTTTGTTTATTAATTATCTCGCTAGGTTACCCACCATCTAAAATGCTTAACCACTGACTACGGTCTACCGTCTCCCACTGGCAACAAACATTCACGTGCGTGACGCTAGTTTTTTTCATTGTCCATCGGTCCGGCAAGCGTGTCATTGTCCCAGTGAAGTGCGACTCGTTTGGTTAAATAAGGGACTAGGTATCAAAAGAATTCTTTTTATCTCCATATGGACGTCTCCCAAAATCAAACAAATTACTCGTCCACCATGCCAGGTGTGTTCCCAAAAGCTAACGCAAGTAGTGTGAAATAAATCAAAGGCGGGTTAAGTTTACATTTTTAGGCACGAGCTGTGATTAAGAAAGATGCTTTAACAATGATGACAGACCAAAACGAGAGATAAATATAATACGAAAGATGATGGAAAACATACAGGGCGATAAAGATATAGGCGCATTATGACATATGCAAGCACCCATTTATGATTGTCTGTAAACTTTTGTTGTTGTTGTTTTGGTGGTGTTCTCCATCTTTCAGAGCATATACAATAGGACTGACTTGACATTTAAGTTGAAGATGCTTATTTTTGTTTTGGACTTGGTTTCTCTTGATCTCCATAATTTCTCAATGCAGTGAAAGACACTCTTGCCTTTTGCATTCTTGTTTTGATATCATTGTCTGTCCCTCCAACTTTGTCTATATTGCTACCACGATATGTGTAAGATTCTACACCTTGTAGTGGTGTTTCATCAAATTTGACATTGTTATAATTTCTTGAATTTATTCTAATTTAATTTGCACCATTTTTCACGAAGCCTGACTTTGTTCAACTTCGCCATTAATATAAAAAGAAAAAAGTTTTGAGCAAGGAATTTGAGAGGAAAACTTATAGAGAGATATAGGTTATTGGAAGTAAATAAACAGTGAAGTGAAACGGTGCAAGCATTAAAAAATGTGAAGTGAAACGGTGCAAGTTAAAAACTGTGACTGGTTTATTTTAAACTCATCATGCCACTTTTTTTTTTATACACTGTTTTGCTTCGTAGTTCATAAATTAGGGAATGTCTGTGAGGTTAGTACAAAAATGCGTAAGCATAACTTTGGAAGCAGGGTTTATGTATGTATGTGTGTGTATGTGTATCGCTTGTGTTCGGGTGCTGAATCAGAGAACATGACGTTGAGATAGTTTGTAGTTATTTCTGAGAGAAAACGTGACTTGAAAAATACGAAAGGATGTCCAAATAGATAACATGAAGTGATAACAGTTGACAGTGTATTGACAAAGATGTTAAAATAAACAACAACAAAGTGAGAACAGTATGTGGTGTTTTGAGAAAGACGTCAGCACATCATTTAGCGTATTCAGAAAGATAAAAATATGTGAGAACAACATTTAATGTATTAAGTAAAGATAAAAAGACGTACGAACAACATTTAGTGTATTAAGTAAAGATGAAAAGACGTACGAACAACATTTAGTGTATTAAGTAAAGATGAAAAGACGTACGAACAACATTAAATGTATTAAGCATAGATAAAAAGATGTAGGAACAGCATTTAGTGTAATAAGTATAGATAAAAAGATGTAGGAACGACATTTAGTGTATTAAGTATAGATAAAAAGATGTAGGAACGACATTTAGTGTAATAAGTATAGATAAAAAGATTTAGGAACGACATTTAGTGTAATAAGTATAGATAACAAGATGTAGGAACGACATTTAGTGTAATAAGTATAGATAAAAAGATGTAGGAACGACATTTAGTGTAAAAGTATAGATAAAAAGATGTAGGAACGACATTTAGTGTAATAAGTATAGATAAAAAGATGTAGGAACGACATTTAGTGTAATAAGTATAGATAAAAAGATGTAGGAACAACATTAAGTGTATTAAGTAAAGATAAAAAGATGTTGGAACAGCATTAAGTGTAATAAATATAGATAAAAAGATGTAGGAACAGCATTTAGTTTATTCAGAAAGATAAAAATACGTAGTAGGAACAACATTTAGTGTATTCAAAAAGATAAAAAGAAGTACAAACAGGATGTACTGTATTCAGAAAAATAAAAAGACGGGAGAACAATATATGTGTCACGGTGTTTGGTCTCCTTGCTCTACAGTGATTGTCCACCAGTGGCCAAACTTCAGAGTATCTACTAAGGGTCTTCAAAGGTGTCTACCTTTCGCTCAAGATTACTATTGGCAGAGATGTGAATTGAAGAATGGTGCTTCAATTATAGAGAGCCTTGTAGGAATTTAAGAAATCAAGTACTACGGCTGATAGAATCCAGGCCGAGTAAACTTTCTATCTTCCCTGCCCTTCTGCTAGGAGTAAGGATTATTTGCTCGTTTGATGAGCCCCCAACTGATTTAAATCAGTGAAAGTTTATTTTAATAGCTCTATTTATAGGTATTTAAAATTTCTGAGTCATACGGGTGCATTTCACTCAAAATGACTGAATCAACTATAAGTTTGTATATTTACACATAAAAATTTTAATAATCAAT
Source organism: Oreohelix idahoensis (assembly GCA_024509875.1). Lineage (NCBI taxonomy): Eukaryota > Metazoa > Mollusca > Gastropoda > Stylommatophora > Oreohelicidae > Oreohelix > Oreohelix idahoensis. The sequence goes on along the minus strand of JAMPIV010016561.1, from coordinate 24,440 downwards.
AATAGTTAACAATGTACAAATGAATAAAGGTTTTGATGGAAACATTTTTTTAGCCTTTAAAGATTAATCACAGGTGATGATCTGGATAGGATGTTTTACAAATTTCTTAAAGAAAAGAGTTGACTTGGCAGTTTTAAGTGGGTACCTAGTTGCCAGCAAGGAATCGGTTCATTTCTTCCTTCTTAAGCCGATGCTTGTTCTTTGCAGGTTGTTGACTGGTTGTGTGACTGGTTCACTCTCGTCACTGGTCAAGTCTGGTGGCTGCAACACGGCCCTCGTTGTATAGTAGGGTAATTGCGAAGATGGTCCAGCGTCTGTTAAGACCCATCTGATGTTGATGTCTAGTTTTGACTGAAGGTCACTTATACCAAACACGTTTTCCAAAGACAGTACCACGAACTAGTATCATGAAATAAGAGAGAAACAAACACTTTCCTGAGTATTGGATTTCCTGACCCGAAAATCAGGTGTCCCCTTTTCATTCCACCGTCCAATCTGCCTAAGAACTTTACCCTCTATCAGCATTAATGTTAATCCCAGTGAGCGGAAAACATCCATTGCATTTTATTGATCATGTTTACATTTTACATATGCACTGGTTGAAAAGGTTAACATTAATAAATATGTTACATCACTTCTGTCATCATGTACTCCCTGCTTCATTTGGAAACTTGGGACTACCTCTGCTTTTGGTTCTCTTTGAGAAACCCGCATAAAGTAGTCACCAGCTCTTACAGTGGGTGGTTTATGAAACTATCATTCTCTATAAGCTGAGGTTGCCAGCCTCTAATGACTTGAACATCCACTAGCAATTATCACATGTTAATAATGCAAACTACAGAATTATAAAATGTACAAACTACCCAATCTTTGGACAAGATACAGATTCCCAAGCTCAGAGAAAAATTTAATTCAATTGGATTACGATGCCTCTTACACGTAGTCTGGGGTGTTACATTTACCATAAACTCCCACTATGACATAGTGTTCAGGGTTCCTAGGATTCCTGGCTTTCCGTATTAATAAAGGGCGAGTTTTCTTGTTGTGCAAATCACAAGATGCTCAAACATGTTGTCCGGTCCTTTAAAGTGGAATCCTGATCGTATTCCTTATTCTGGCTTGTCTGCCTGTGTAAACTCAACACGCGCTACATTATACGGCAACATTCAGTCCACGCATTCATCTGCTACAATATGACAAGGCTCCAGTCAGAAATTTTGTATTTTAACATCTCAAATGCCAAACTAATTGCATACAATTTGCGTATATTGATGAGAGTATCTCCCATTACCCTCTCATGTAAAAATTTCCTATGTGACGCACAAAAATGTGTCGTTTACAAGTCCCTTCCTATTTAAAGTATGTCAGCTTCCGTCAATTATCGATCGTGTTTACACTCACGACTTTAAAATCTTTTTCTGGTTAGATACATATCGTAACCATTGCCTCCGACAAATTTGCCCGGAAATGATTGTGACATTTACCCGGTCCAACTAGCAATGTCATGCAACACCCTGGCGCGATAGAAAATATTATCAGTGATAATATAATCGACTGTGGCCATCTCAGAGTTATTTACTTATTAATCGGGCGCTCCCATGCACTGTCTGGTCGGAAATGTGTTACGCATTAGTAAACCACATTTCTCTCTACATATCCAAGATGTCAGTGTGGGTTCAAACGAAAGTTACTGATTACAATAATCAGCAATGATGGTCGCTAAGTCCCAACATGACAAGAATTGAGAGAAGAGAGTGTAAACAATGAATCGAAAATACTAAATGCTGTTAGAAGTGGGAGAAAATAAAGAGCACAGAATGAAATACAGGATGGCACAGGTAAATGCTACGTTCGAGGTTATTTTGTCACAATGTGGTGAACTCAGAAAGATAATAAGATGTCAGCACATTATTTAGTGTATTCAGAAAGATAAAAAGATATGACAACAGTATGTAGTGCAGTCATACAGATAAAAAAGATATGAGCACAATATGTAGTGTATTTTAAAAGATAAAAAGACGTGAGATCAGCATGTTAGTGTAGTTATAAAGATAAAAAGATTTGAGAACAACATATAGTATAGTCATGAAGATAAATGTTAATGAGTACATTATATAGTGTATTATGAAGGATTAAAAATGATGTGAGCGCATAATGTAGTTGTGATGATGTCCGAGATTTCACCGTTCGAAATATATATATATATATATATAGTGTTTACAAGTGTAAAAATAACATAGGAATAAAATAGCGAAGTTGTGGAGAACGTTATCTCCTACGCCGCAAGTCAGTGCTAAGATTTTATGCCTCGACCTTGGGACACTAACATAACATATTTTGACACAAAACCAAGCCTAGTTATTCCGAGAAGATAGTAAGACAGAAACGGTGAAAGAATAAAAGGATGAATAAGAGGGAGAGAGAAAATGCTACTCTTAGACACGCGTTTGGTTCTGCTTGGTCGTCACGAGCCGAGCAGACGATAGTGCAAGCCGATATCGTAGCTTGTTTCAAAAATACGATAGAAACACCCCTTTTTCTGTAACGCAGATGCGAATGTATATTACCACAATGATAGGATGCGAGACAGCCCAAAACCCGTACTCACACGTATCTCTAGCGTAAAAGTAGGGCTAATGTAGCGTACAGACAGCACTTTGTTGCTTTTGTGACGTATTACTACAAGCGTTGTCTCGTAATGAATGAGAGCGGCAGTTTAAAGAAAAGAAAAAATTACGATTAACGAGGAAAATTTTGAAAAAATACAGTATGGAACGGGGAAGGGAAGGAGCATAGTTGGTGGTACTACAAGTTAGTGTTTACAAATTTGAATTGGCAAGATAGAAAAATATGTTAGTAGGAAATGAAGAATAAAAACGATAATATTGTATATAATGAATACAAGAATAAAAATTTAATCACTGTATGACCGGTAACAACAGGATCACTAATTACACTGTCTAACAAAAAAAAATTTTTTTTTTCTTTCTCTAACATTTCTATGTTTTTCTGGTCAATTTTAATGCGCTGTTTTTAAATCTGCAAACCGTTTTTCTCTATCAGGTCGGGATCTCTAGAAATACGCAATTGAAGTTTTTTAACAACGCATATAGTATTACAACATCATTCGTACAAGAAGTGTAACAGTTATCTAGCTTGAATTTCTTCGCAGTCGACTTTCGTCAGTGAATGGCATGTGGTACATGGCGATGAAGCATCCAACAATAATCGGCAAGCATGGTCACACTCCACCGTCCTTGATAACGTGACTCCATTACGGCGATATCTTGATGGAATCGTTCTCCATGTTCATCGCTGACTTCGCCAAGGTTGTCAGGGAAAAAGTCAAGATGCGAATCGAGCAAATGGATTTTGAGGGACATGTTACAGACCATAATTCTGTATGCATCTATGCACTGCTTAACAATATGCACATAGTTGACAGATTTGTGATTTCCCAGAAAGTTATCGACGATCGATTTGAATGCCATCCATGCGCGAAGTTCACTACCATGTAACAAGTTCTCGAACTGTTTGTCTGCAATAACTTTCCTAACCTGAGGTCCTACAAAGATACCTTCCTTTATCTTTGCATCGCTAACTTGCGGAAACTTTTCTCGAAGATAAGTGAAAGTTTTGCTTGTTTTATCTAAAGCTTTTACGAAATTCTTCATGAGCCCCAACTTTATATGTAACTGTGGTAAAAATGATGCTGTCTGTGTTAACTAATGGCTCGTGTTTTACATTTTTATGCCCGAGCTGCATACGATTCCTGATAGGCCACACCTTTCTTGCATAATGTTCCTGTCTGTTGCGGCTGTCCCATTCACATAGGAAGCAACAAAATTTAGTATACCCAGTCTGCATGTCTGTGAGAATTGCAATGACCTTTAGGTCTCCACAAATCCGCCATTGGTAGTCATTGTACTTTATTTTTGCCAAAAGTATAGCCATATTGTCATAAGTTTCTTTCATATGAACAGAGTAGGCGACTGGAATTGATGAAAATAAATTTCCGTTATGCAATAACACGGCTTTTAGACTAGTCTTGGAAGAGTCGATGAAAAGTCGACATTCGTTGACTATGTGCTCATGACCGAGGTGCACCATTAGACCGTTTACATCTTTGCAATAGCAAATGTCATCATCCATCTCAAAGTATTGAACAAGTTCTCTGTGTCTATGACGAAATTTAGATATCGGAGTATTGGGCGCTAAAAGATTCCATTCTTTGAGTCGCGAACCGAGTAATTTCGCTTGTAATTTTGGTAAGAGCGAGATCACGTATTAGATCTGAAAGTTCTGAATGGTTAATTAAGTGAACACCATCATTCACCGGTATATAATCCGAGTCAGAATTAGTTTCTAAAGCAGGTAAACTATCACTTTCTGATGGTTCATTCACGTCCAATGGATATTGTTCTGGTGGAACTGGGATCGGACACGTGATTTGATCATGAGGCACTGGTTTCGAAACCGATTCAATATTTGGATAAACCACAGACTTTCTAATTTTAAAAGTGAAAACATGGATATATGTCAAACAGAAGTAACAATCAGTAGCGTGATTTGTCGGTTCACGCCATATTACTGGCACTCCAAAAGGCATCGACTTATGCTTCGGCGATTTTCGTAACCAACCTGCCAATGTATTTGCACAAGTCGAACAAACTGCATTTGGCTTCCAAGATTATTTGCATCATCAACTTTCGAATCGAAATAAAGTTCATATGCTTTCTTTAGTAATGGTGTAAAGTTTTTCTGGTGAACACGATCGGTAAAATATCCGCACACGTAACAGAACAGATCAGCCGAATTTCTACAACTTCTAGAAGCCATATTTCGCTCAGAATTATTTCAAAATACAGTAACTATTTGAAAAAATAGCGTAACATATGTCATGCATCTTTTAGCAGTATAAAAAGTAGAATTATTTTGCATTTTATTAATTTTTAATAAGTTATATAGTAAAAATGAAACGGAGCAAATAACGGTTTCCCAAAAATATATTTTTTTCACAAATATCTTAAGAACCCGACGTGATAGAGATAAACGGATTTCAGATTTGAAATCAGCGCAAGAAACTGACCTAAGAACACTTATTCTTATATAAGAAAGAAAAGTGTTGTTTGTCAGTGTTATTGGTCATAATTATAAAACTGTTGGGAACTAATCGAGATATTGACAAAGACAGATGGACGAACAGACTTGAATCTTTCTCAGTTTGCCCTGTGGTGGGGATAAGGGGGAAGTTAGTCCTAGATTTGAAAATTTAGTTCGAGTTTGAATATAAGGACGCTCAAAACCAAACGGTACATGATTGGATGTAGCCTAATATACTAAGGGAAGAATAAAACTAATGGATAGTAGTATTCGGGACCACTTGTGATAGAGATTTTCGACACTAAAGTTGTTTAAAAGCAAGATGAAAGTACTGTCTTGGCTTAGCTGTTCTGCACCAGCAAGAGATCTGGAGTTGACCATATTATCTCAATTCAAACTATTAGTGTTTAATATTCCTCTGATGCGGTAAGAAAGAAAACCTTTATATTATCATTATTATTATCATTATGTATATATTATTGAATTTGTATGAAAATTATGTGGGGAAAAGATTATCTAGAGTGAAGCCAACATCAAACTTTGTGTTGTTTCACAGAGTTGTTAAGAAATATAGTAATAGGTTGTAGAAAAATGCCCGACAGGTTTTCTGCCACTTTGGGAGAAAATAAAATTAAATAGTAATGGGGAAATTGTTGAACAGTATTGTGACATAAGACCAGGCAAACCACTGGCCGTCTTCTTCAGCAAGTCATCGTCTTTGTACATGACTTGATATTATTAACTTAAAATGTTTCCTTTGTCAAGGAAAGTGTCAAACTGTAGTTTGAAGTTTATTTAACCATGAATGGGGTAACAAACCAATTAAGAACGTTAACTAGTTGTGTAGTTACCATGCTGAATCTGAATGAATTAAAATGTTTAGTTAGGAAAAGAGACAGTATATCAGAGGGTGATGTAGGCCGCATTTATATTGTTCCAGGGTTTCATCCACGACTAGAAGTGAGCCCAGGCCAACTGAGATCTGTATAATTCTGCATCTAAAGAAGCGAGGCAGTATCAACTGTGTGCCTCCTTGTTATTTCAAGATCAGAAGCCTGACTTGTTATTGGAAGCTGGTGGTGTGTGACTATACTTCATCCTGCACATCAGAAACCACAAAGTTAAGCCAGTGTCTGCAGGCATTTGATATATCAACCCAAAAATTACTCTCACTTCCCAAGTGTTTAATAAATATTCAGATTGTGATGAACTTAGACGTTCTTCCTAACAGTACCCATTCATAGGAGCTATAGTACAGTGACATTGTCCCAGATTGACACATGTAATTAAATTTTGTGAACAATAATATATACAGTTATAAATTGGATCATTTTGATGTAAATATTTTGATTGATCCTTTTGAATTTCAATTCCAGTATACACAAAATTGTGATACTGGAACAATAAATTGTAAAAATTTAATTCACATTTAAACTTAACTCTGGGTGTTGTTAAATACTTTTCATAGAGTTCTTAGTTGTATCTGTTGTCATTTTAGCACAACACACTTTACATTACCCTAGACATTATACGTAGCTATCAGACATACTAGTCAAGAATAAGCCTGAATGAGATCATAAGGTGGTAGCAGAAAGGCATTCTGAAAACTCACCCTAATAATTCTTAGATTCAGGGGCCTTTACAACTGACCTCATTCAGTACAATAGAAATACATAACAACAACAAGTCATAACATCTAAATCCACCACAGTAGTGCATTCTGAAAGATAAAAAGTTGCGTAAACATCATGCCGTGTATTTAGAAAGATAACAAGATGTAAAAAACACAATGTAGTGTATTAAGAAAGATAAAAAGATATGCTTAAACTATGTTGTGTATTTGGATAGGTAAAAACGCTTGAGCGCATCATGTAGTTTACTCAGAAAGATAAAAAAGCGTGAGCGCATCAAGTATTGTACTCAGAAAGATAAAAAGACGTGAGCGCATCATGTAGTATACTCAACAAGATAGATAAAAAGACGTGAGTGAATCATGTAGTGCACTCAGAAGAGATAAAAAGACGTGAGTGAATCATGTAGTGTACTTTAAAACATAAAAAGACGTGAGCGCATCATGTAGACAAAGACAGAACAGAACTGCTGCACTCCATCGTACGAGCCATTTTATAAATATAAATAAGCTGGCAGGGAGGATAGTGTCATTCGCTTCTTCTGTAGCTAGGCGGGGGTGCCGTTCGGAAGGTCCTGGGTTCGATTCTCCGATAAGTTGCTCACTTCTGTTGTTTTTCTGTTGTCTAGTTTTCTGCTTCTTTATTTCTCACGAGCGCCAGAAACATACCATTATGTGTGCAATGTTTATTAATTTACTGTTTACAGGTGTCGCATAATTGAGTTTGCTTTCTTTTCCTCTCCGGCAGTATTGTTATTTTAGAGTCATTGTTTGTACTTCTTCTCCGTAATAATTCGTCGTGTATGTTTACCTGTCCATCCTTGCTGAAAGAGTAGACGGGTGATGTAATATTGACCGACAGTCATGTTGGTAAAATTATCGTGTATCAAACCTTGGGCGCGCCGGATTAACACGACGTACGCCCAGCAAGTTTATTTAGCGCTGATATGGCTATTGTGATTCACTAATTACTGTCGTGAAGAGTCACAGCCCAGATGATCAAACGAGGGTCGGTGTTTGCACAAGGATGAGGAGATAAATTATCCGTCCGCGGACATATTACAGACAAGCACCTGAAAGACGGAATGTTGTAATAGCTTCCGGACAGAAGTGTTACGAAGACATTATTTGTGATAATGGAGGGAGTTGTAGTGCAACCATTACCGCGAGTCAACGGATATAACAATTCTATATTTGGAAAATGACCATTTAAATAACACGCATAATTTTCCTATGAGGAAATTCTTTGAATAGACCCCATCAAACCATGCATCATTGTAACTATTGACCGGCATTCGAGATGTAAACATAAACAACATATTTCTGAATGGAGCCTGGTCTAACAGTAAACAACAACGTGGGTGGGACGAAAGTTGCAATATATAACCTGACACTTTAGTCGGTTGAAAGCACTGTTTAATTCAACTCGTCAAGTGACCAGCCAGACAGCCAGAGTAAAGAATAAGATCAGAATTCCATTTATCTGACTGGACCATGTTTGAGCATCTTGAGGTCTTATTTCCCAGGAAAACTCTATCTTTATTAACATGGAAAGCCGGAATCCTAGGAATCTGAACACGAAGTCAGAATTTGAGCGTATTGTAAAGTGACACCTCAGAACACGTGGGAGATGCATCTTAAACAAGTTGCCTTAAATGTTTCTCTGAGCCAGGAGTCTGTGATCCCAAAGACAATTTTGAGGTGACATTTATAATTCTATATTTTTACATTATAACATGTGAAATAACAGGTATATATCGACACGTGAATATTAATATGTGAAAACTGTTAGTGGATGTCCAAGTCGTACGGGGCTGGCAACCTCAGCATATAGAATGATGATTTCATGAACCACCACAGCAAGGGGTAGTCACTGCTTTATGCAAGTTTCTTATAGAGAACCAAGAACAGAAGTAGTCCCAAGTTCCTTATGGAGCAGGGAGTGAATGATGAGAGAAACGATGTACATTACTTATTATATTGTTTACCTTTTCAACCAATGTAGAAGTAAATGTAAACCTATTCAATTTACGAGCAATAAAAGTTTCCGCTCACTGGGATTAAGATTCCTCTTCTTCTTCGTTCACCCTCAGATGTCAACTTGAATAAGTTCAAAGAAAGCAGTGGTCAACCTACGGCTGGTGATATCTCCGTAGATGTTCTCCAGGAATTGTACTGGGTCATGGCCATATGCGTTTTCTCTATTCCTCATATGTTGGGCACCTTTGAAGCAGATGTTCGGCAGTCATTTTATCGGTGCCACAGTCACACTCATCAGTAGTTCCTATCTTTAATTTGTTGAATAGATGGTATCTCAATCTGTTATGACCCGTGCGAAGTCTGAAGATTACCACTTGTTCACTTCTGCTGAGCTGGTAATATGGATCATTTTTTGTGTGGCCTGGATGCTCTGCTTCCCTCGTGTGCCTGTATCTGCGCTTGATAAAACTCTTGGCCTCCTCATAAGTTATTTTTGTGTCAAGTTGAGGAAGCTTTGCCCCCTTCCTTTGCCAATCTGTCAGCCTCTTCATTTCCAGGGATGTTGCAGTGAGAAGCGATCCACTGTATCACGACTCTTTTGTATTGCTGACATAGTCTGTGAAGTGTTACTCTTAGGTCATCCAGTTCAGCATTACTTTGACTTTTCAGAGTTGTAATTACTGACAGCGCATCTGAGAAGATAGCTACTGGTCTCTCTGAGCTTTCTTCTGTCATTAGAATTTCTGCTGCAGTTTTTAAGGCCTCTGTCTCTGCTCTGAAGTTACTTGACAATTTCCCTGTTGCGACTGCTATCTTTTTTTGTGTGCCATTTCTTAAGCTCATGAAGACTCCTCCACCCCCCATCTTCTGTTGCATTAGTTGCTGATCCATCTGTGTATGCATGGATCCAGGTGTTACTTGGGTAATGTTTCTCTATATATTTTGTGGTTAGGACTCTCCTTTCCGTTTCATTTTGGCTGTTCTTTCTCTCAATTCCAGGAACGTTTTCTATCATTTCAGGGAAGTACTGTTTCCAAATTGGTAGCTTGTGTGCAGTACATATGGGCGTAGCTGTTGATATTGCGTATATGGGGTCTGCTCGCATCTTTGTTTTGACTGTCTCTACAAAGTTGCTTCGCTTCAGTCTTCCCCTTCCAAGTCCATTTATTCTCTGGTGCATTGGGTGGTCTATCAGCCTTGTCACGCGTGGTTTTCACGTGTCTGCATAGACAAGACAAAAGTTTGTGTTAAATCTGAGACAAGACAAAAGTCTGATGAAGTCTGAGAAGATAGATGAGTTATGGTGTTGAATGTGGATAGCGTGGCTAATAGTTATCAGTAGTAAAGAACAGATACTGACTCTCCCTCCTACCACGCAATGACTATTGTTTTAACCACTGTCACATTGCCTCTCTCTCTTCTTGGAGATAGGGTTTAGTACACATTAGTGACTCCACAAACAACTATGTTTAAGTACAGAATAGAAAGAGGATCTAATCCGCTAATAAATTTCCTGTTTTTATTCACAATAAAAAAAAGACACTCGTGTAAAGAACGAGAAATATCAAATCACAAGCAAATACAACAAACACATGCATTACAAAGACAGCTGTACATTAATTTCGTTGATTTTGAAAAGGCCTTTGACGGTATACATAGGGACAGTTTATGGAAAATACTGAGGGGTTATGGAATTCCAAGCTGCATAGCGTCAATCATAAAAAGCCTCTATGCCAACTTTACGTGTAGCGTGGGCAGAGCAACCTAACCTTTGAGGTGAAGACAGGAGTATGACAGGGATGCCCCTTATCAACCACTCTATTTTTAACAGTCATAGACTGGGTGATGCGCCAGACAACAGAGGGCAGTCCAAGAGGAATAAGATGGACTACATTTTCTACATTGGAAGATCTGGAATATGCAGATGACATTGCACTACTAGCACATTCACATCAATACATCCAAGAAAAAACGGATAGACTTAATAAGTATAGCCAGCAGGTGGGCTTGAACATCAATCTAAAGAAGACAGAGGTCATGACGCTCAATGTGAACAACCCTTAGCCCATATCATTAAGGAATCAGCAACTGGAACAGACAGACACCTTCACATACCTAGGATGCATAGGAACACCAGACGGCGGAGCAAGCAAAGACATCAACAACAGAATGAGCAAAGCGAGAACAGCCTTTTTTAGTTTAAACAACATCTGGAAGTCCTCTCAGTACAGCACAAGCACAAAATTAAGATTATATCAGAGCTGTGTGCTTTCTGTGCTTCTCTATGGTGCGGAATGCTGGAGAGTTACAGAGAAGGAAATGTCGAAATTGTCCTCTTTTCACACAACATGCCAAAGAAAAATTCACCGAATCTTTTGGCCGAATACCATCACCAACCAAGATCTGCTTACTCGGAGCAAGCAAGAGGACATGCACACCATCATAGCTGGCAGACGCTGGAGCTGGGTTGGCCATGTCCTCAGAAGAGACCTCGATTCCATAACAAGAATAGCTATACTATGGACCATTGAAGGAAAACGAAAGAGAGGCCGACCAAAAACAACCTGGCGGAAGACTGTAAAAGCTGAGATGCAAAGAATGAAACAGAGTTGGGGGCACTGTACGAAGGATGGCCGCCGACCGAGCAAAGTGGAATCAATTTGTTGTTGCCCTACAAGACGCCACTAAGCGTGATGGCCACTGACTGCTTTGACGGTCGGCGGCTAAGGATCAAAGAAGAAGAATGATTGATTGAAGATTAGGAGGAGCTTGTGCCTGGCTACTGTTGGAAAAATTGTAACCGAGTTAAAAGTAACCATACAGTACACAAGTAATCAATTAACACAACCTTACAGGTAGAAAATAAATTATACACTACAGAGGCCGTAAAACCAAGAAAATAGCTTATTGTTACACTCTGTATTAAAAGAATTTCCTCCACCTATCGCTTAATTACATAGTTACCATTAGGGGCACAATTATTCCTTTGATGAAACACATTATATATATATATATATATATATATATATATATATATATATATATATATATATATATATATATATATATATATATATATATATATATATATATATATATATATATATATATATATATATATATATATATATATATATATATATATATATATATATATATATATACTCTGTGCATAAGAGGGTGTCGTGTTTTAGTTCTGTCTCACAACACGGTTTTCTAATCTGACCATACCGCACGCCATAGGTGTGATGGACGAACTCGGCTGACCCTGAACTTTGTTGTAATTCTTGTAAAACGGGACTTCTTTCACGCGGATTCATTAGCTACGCAACTGTTCCACACAGAGGGCAAACACGTTTGCTGATTGATATGCGGAGAGTTTACCTATCGTTTATTCTGGTCATCGCATTGATTTAAGGAGAGATTAAATCACGCCCACTAACATCTCTTGAACAATCATAGGCAGTTATTTTAATTAACTTGGCCAGTGGGGGGCGTCGCCAGAATCAAACAGATACAGCGACCACGATCAAAGAGACAGACTGAGGGATTTCAGGGGAGACTATCGGCGTTATCAAAGACAGTAGTGGTCCCTGATACGAGACGCAGTTGCTTGCCGCTATTTTCGCGTCTCGGTGTCAATCGCAGAACCGAGCGAACGGGGAAAGCCGAAACGGGCAGCAGCGAACAGAGATACGAAGACCAGGGGGCGGTTTCTTCCCTTGATTTGGCGGTCAGATCCCCAAAAGTTCATGAGATCAAATAAGCTGTCAAGTTTATCATGTCCCACTCAACTTACATTCCATTTTAGATAAATAGACCATGAAGTGAAGTAGGCTTAGGGAAGTTTGAAATTAAGAGCTTAATTGCTCAAGCAATAACTAAAGAGTGGATATCAGCATGGGACCAAAGTAAAAAAGCAAGACACTCATATAAAATCCTTAAAAAACCAAGCAAAAAATGTCAAATAAAAGATGAACTAAAATACCAATTAATAAAAAATTGCTGAGGCTCAAGCTTGGAACTGGATATTTCATGATTGAGGAACCCACATGTGAAGAGTGTCAAGAACCAAACACAATTAGACACTTTCTGGTGGACTGCAAGAAATATGACCAACAGAGGCAAAACATTAAGACATACTGTAGTAACCACAATGTAGAAATGAGGGTAGAAAATCTCATAGGTACAAAGACCCCTTCAGAAATGCAAAAGTTAATAAAACACTATATTACAAAAAATAAAGCTAACATATAAAAAACAAATAAGGATTTGAGTCAGTAGTCCAAACTGGTGAAAGACTCGCCCCAGATACATACAGATTAACCAAAGAAACCATCCAGTGAAAATTAAAAACATACTAACTTAGAAAATAGCATATTTTGGAATTTCTTTTAAAAACCATGTTGAACTATAACTACAAAAGGAAAAATGCTGACTAGAGATAATATAGTATAAAATAAATACAAACAAAAACATATTACAATAAAGGAAACACGTCCTGATATAACCAACAACTCTATGTACATGGTAGATGGTTGAAAGGGGCGTGCTACAAAGAAAAGTAGCAAACACATTAATTAAAAAAAACAAACATTTTATCACTCGCTGGCCAGACCTTTACAGAAGCACTAGCTTTATTGAAATCTTGTTATAGATTTCCCCCTGGATTATATATATATATTTGCAGTGATTTCTATTCTGTGCAAAGCGAGTGATCGTAACCTGCGGTCCCAGCTAAATAAAGAAAGAAATAAAGAAATCATCCTATAAACTTCCAGTCATATTGAAGAAACATTTCTTTTAAATATAATCTTGTGGCGGTCCTTGCGACCTAGCTGTCAGAATTAAATGAAATAAAGCCCACCCAAGAACATTTTAAAGAACAATCATCAAATTACCCTTACAAACCTGTAAGATAAACTGGAAGGTAATCATCGCCAGTAGCGATATTATATTTACTGTTTACTGTGAGAGAGTACATATTTTCCTGACTGTGACTGAGCCTAGTTTTTCCTCAATTGGATTTAATAAAACTATCATCACGCATCGAAGGAATTTTACCATAGCGGAGGATTAAAAGAGACCACTTCATTTTCACCCCTGTGCCGAACTGTGTTAGTGCCATCCCATAGACTCCTTTTTTTATATAATAAAAAACAAAGAACTCCTAGTCTTCAAGTCTTGCGATAAGTGAGAATATTTGTTACCAGCAAAAACCTCGCAAACATCTGGGGCGGGACATCGAAGGACTAGACAGTTCATATGTCAAAAGAATACTTGCTGTTTTATATACTTTTATGGATCGTCTGAGGCTGCATTCGCTAAGTGTGTGAGTATATGAGTGTGGATCCTCACGCGTGTGTATGAATGACAGGAAATTTAATCTTTTTCTTTTGTAACCCTGTTGTTAACTTTCTTGCCTAGTAATATAATTTTTCTGTATTCCCTGCATTGTTCCTTTAAGGGGGAGTTGATAATTGGTTAACTCTGTTTAAACCCCCCTCCTTTCCATTTGCTTAGTAAAAGGAAGAACAGCTGGGAAGAACAGGTTTTTTTCTATCTCCTATACCTAACTTTGTAACACCTCTTTCAGAGCAATTAACTTCACTGTTAGGTTAACGTACCTATGTTCCTGATATTAGCTATCTTTGGACTGGGTTTATCTTTGTCTAATAAGCGGGAAGGGCTTAGTCGATACCAATCTTCTTCACCCCTCTCAAATTTGTTATTTGCATTTGTGTACTTATGATAATTTATGTAATACCTGATATTTGTTAGTAATTGATGTTTAAAGTGAATAAAATCACATAAACTCATTTAGTTCTGTGTTGGATGTACCCAAAGCCCAACTTTTCCCCTATTCGTTTAATATAGTTTGTACCTACGTCGTCTGTGTGTTTGAAAACACCAAATCGGTGTGCGCACAGAGGTGTGTCTGGAAAACTGGCAAATAATTGTTTGACCAGGAGAGTGGAAGAGAAGATTGAGAGAGACGAATTGTCGTAAATAAGTCTGTCTTTACTCTCCTCCAGCACGCTGTGAAGCAACTATTTAATCTCTACAGTTTCTATCACTGAGCTTTCCATCATCATTTTCCACTCTAAACCGGACCACTATTTCTAAGACTCTTTTCTCTCAAAATAAATTTACGACAATATTTGGCTGGCTCGCCGGGATAATTTTGAGATACATTTGATGCACACATATTTGTGGGCTGGTTCTGGGATCTTGAGCTACATTTGAGGCAATCGCATAGCCGGGTTAAAGATATTTTGAGTCTGATTTAGTCTGGGTCTAACTAGGTAGAGTGTGAATGATCTGTCTTTGTGAATTAGGGAAATAAATAAATAACTACACCCCTAGACAAACGTTCTTTAAGTATTTGGGTTGTCCACACAGCATATTTACAGGTTGTTTTCTCTCCACAGCAGTAGAAAAAACAGATAAACAAAAATATTTGCTATTTTAATTATCCTCTGGTGAAGATAATTATATTTCTTTCTTTATAAGAGTTGCTGGGATTGCGTGATTGTTTTAAAGTCACTAAGGTTTTTGAAGTTAAAAAGAGTTGAGCTTAGCTAAAGACGGATTGTTCTGATTTTTAAAAAGTAAGTTAACAACGTCTCATCTCAGTAATTGACTTTAGGGACGGAGTTTGTTGTCAGAGATTTAAAATTTAGGGAAATTTTTTTTTTTCCTTTTAAATTGTTTTAATATAAATTTTTCTCGACTGTTAGTAAAAGTAGATTCTTTTCCAGTGTAACTTACCATTTAGTGGCATAGTCGCTTGCGTTTAGAGCCTTAATTGCCAGATAATAGCAGCGATAAGTTTGCACAGTACAGGTAGGAGGTAACACAGGTAAATTTATACTTGTGTTTTTTTCTCGTAGCGGTTCAGAGTTCCTCCCTTTCGCGTTGCTTCTTACTAGTTCTCTAGGCATACTTCATCTTATTCTTTAACAATGGAAGAGAGGATAAAGATGAGGTCCATCTTGAGGCTGGAAGCGAAAGAGGCAGGATTAGATGCAGAAGCTGCAAACGCGTTTATTAACCAGGAATTGGAAATATATGACGCGGAGCAACAGAGAGCCGAAGCTGAGAGGAAGGCGGAGCAACAGAGAGCCGAAGCTGAGAGGAAGTCGGAGCAACAGAGAGCAGAAGCTGAGAGGAAGGAAGAGAAAGAAAGAACAGAGAGGAGAGAAGCCCATGAGAGGGCAGATAAGAAAGAAGCGGAAGAACGTCTTTTGGAACAGAAGAAAATTGAAGCAGAGATGGAAACTCGCAGAGAGAGAGAGAGAGACAAGGAAAGACAGCATCAACTGGCGCTTAAGGCTCTAGAGAGTCGGGGCACCTCTACTTCGACTAACGGAGAGCCGTCTTCGCCCCAGTCTCAATCAATGGACCTCTCCAGTACTCAATCTGCACAATTAACTGCTATGTCGTTTTCTTTAGAATCTTTTCCTAGCCCTAACGAAAAAATTGACAGCTACCTAGAAAAATTTGAGAGACTCGCGAATCTTTATGGATTAGAGAGTACCCGCTGGGCGCTTAAACTCTCAATGTCACTGAAAGGAAATGCTTATGACGTGTACACCAAGCTGGGACCGAATCAACATGATTATGACCTGTTGAAGAAGGCCTTACTACAGCAGTTTGAGATGACTGCCCGAAAGTTTCTGCAGTTGTTCAGAAACAGCCGAAAAGAGAGTACGGAAACATTTCTCCAGTTCTCTTCACGTCTCACGGGTTATCTGACAAAGTGCATTGAATTATCTGACCTACCTCTTTCATATGAGGGACTCCTCGAACTTGTTCTTGTGGAGCAGATAAAATCCACTTTGTCGAATGAAACTCGTAGATTTTTGGCTGAACAGGGGGCAGTAAGGCTTGAAGACATACTCAATAAAGCCGAACGCTATAGCAGTGCAATGGCCGAACTTCCCAGCACTAAACGTAAACCCACAGATGAGCCATCTCGTAAACAGAATCTAGAGCAGGCATCCTATTCTTCCACTTCCTCTCAACATTATAACCAACGAGATAACAATACCCAGAAACCCCCCCCAGGAAAAATCGAAATTCTACAAAACCCGATACCCCCCCAACAACAATTCTGATCAACCCAACAAGCCTACGTGGCAACGCGGCCACCAAGGTCAAGGAAAAGGGAAGACCCCTACACCAGGAACGTCTGATCAGGGCAAACAAACCGGTGCAAACCGCATTGGATGTTTGCATACAGCCTCGAAAGGTAGAGTCAATGTCAGTGATTCTCAACCTGAGGGGGATCGACCCTCAACTCGAGGAACTGTAATTTTGAACGGTACCTCTACTACTTGTCTTTTTGACACTGGATTAAGTTTTGATTGTATTGTCGCTAGGCACCTAGTCAAACCCGGTCAGGAGACAGAGGAAACCGTCAAACTTAGTGGAGTTTTCAGGAGTGATGCACCCAGGACGCTTCCTATCGCATTGGTAGAAATACACTCTGATTTTGTCAGAGGGGTTATTAAAGCGGCCATTATGGATGATCCTATCTACCCAGTTATCTTGGGATGTAGATATGTGTTCATTGGGAGACCTAAGGAGCCGATTGTGGAGCGGTAACCACAAGAGGGCAAGCCAAGAAGGAGAGGGAGCCTGCGCCAAATTTGTTGCCGAATGAACTGAAGGAGGCGCAACAAAAGGACCCTACTCTGGCGCCCTGCTTTAAAAAAACTGCCCATGGCTAAGGACCCCAGACACAACGGAGACATCTTTTCTAAGGATGGCGTATTGTATCGTAGAACGGGCAACCCGGACACGGGGAATAACCAGCTCCTAGTACCGACGCAGTACAGAAGCCAGATCTTAGAAATGGGGCACTCTCTTCCCTTTAGCGGACATATGGGACAAAACGCCACTATTCAGCGAATAAAAAAACCACTATTGGTGGCCAGGAATGAACTCTGACATTGTCAGGTATGTGAAATCCTGCGCCCAGTGCCAACGGGTAGCACCCAAGCACTTGACACCCCCAGTACCTATGGGGCAAATGCCAATAGTAGGGACTCCATTTGAACGGGTTGCTGTCGACATTATTGGTCCCCTGGAAAAGACCAAAAGAAGGAACAGGTTCATCCTGACCTTAGTCGACACTTGCACTATGTGGGCCGAAGCCGTACCGCTACCATGCACTAATTCCAAGCATGTCGCAGAAGCCCTTGTGCAAATTTTTACACGGTTGGGATTCCCTCAACAAGTTTTGAAGGACAATGGGTCCCAATTCCGTAGCCTGTTAATGGAGGAGATCTTTAAGATCTTGAGGGCCAAACATATCCACACAAGTCCCTACCATCCGGCCGGAAATGGGCTCGTGGAACGTTTTAACGATACCCTCACCATGATGTTACGTAAGCTGGGTCAGGAGAAACCGGAAGACTGGGACCAATATATATCGGCTGCCTTATTCGCGTACCGAGAGGTACCCCAAGCGACTACGGGTTTTGCGCCAGCTACACTTTTATTTGGCAGACCTATTAAGGGCCACTAGAAGCCTTACTTCGGTCCCTGACAGACCAGAAGGCTGACGAGACAGTCGTCTCTGCAAGCAAGTATGTATCTGAGCTTAAGGAAAGGCTAAAGCTAGGATGGGATCTAGCTACTACCAACCTTAAGAAAGCCCGCGCTAAAATTACGAAAAGATACAACAAAGCTGCAAAAGAGAGAGAACTACAACCAGGGGAGAAAGTCCTATTGCTACTTCCAACCGGAAGCAATAAACTTCGCATCGGATGGCAAGGACCGTTTACCGTCCTTAAAAAGATCTCACGTACCAACTACAAGATCTCCATCAAAGGAAAGGAGAAGGTCTTCCACATAAATCTGCTAAAGAAATATTTGGAAAGACCGGTGCCATCCTCCGAGCATCTCCTGGCTGTCGCCATAGCAACGGAAGACGAGGAAGATGATGATGGTTGCATGGAGTATCCATTGCAACCCACAGAATCCTTTAAAGATGTCAAGTTCGGCGACAATCTCTCACCAGAACAACAAACAGAAACCAGGGCTCTACTAAAACAGTACAGTGCAGTCTTAACGGATGTACCTGGTCGAACAAATCTCACTGAATTTGATATGAAATTAACAAATGAGACCCCTGTTCAAACCAGAGTTTACCCCATCCCGTACGCTAAAGCTGATGCACTTCGCGGAGAAATAGACAAGCTGCGTCAGGCAGGAATTATCAGTGAGTCTACATCTCCTTACAGCTCGAGCGTAGTGCTGTTGCAGAAGCCCAATACGGAAGTTCGGCTGTGCATTGATTACAGGTTGCTAAACGCTGTAACGGAATTCCAGCCCGAACCTCTCCAAACTGTTTCTGAGTTGTTCACCAAGCTCAGCAAAGCAAAGATCTTCTCCAAGATAGACCTCAGTAAAGGTTATTATCAAATACCAGTCAAGGAGGAAATTAAACCTTTATTAGCTTTCAGCACTAGCGAAGGACATTACACATTTAATGTGATGCCGTTCTGTTTGCATAACGCACCAGGAGTGTTCACCAGGATGATGAGGAAGCTTCTAGAACCTTTGCAAAGTCCCCATATCCATAATTTCATGGATGACATATTAATTGCATCGGAAACCTATGAAGAACATATTGCTACGGTTGCTATGCTCCTCAGGAGACTACAGGAAACGGGTCTCACAGCCAGACCTAGCAAATGTATCATCGGGTTTGAACAGTTAGACTTCCTGGGGCACACTATTTCTCACGGATGCAGTTGGCCTATCAAGAAGAACGTGGAGAAAATAATGGCAGCAAAAAGACCCCGAACGAAGAAAGACGTACGTTCCTTCATATCGCTATGTGCATACTATCAGAAGTACATCCAGAACTTCAACGGACTGACGGCACTTCTGACTGACCTCACAAAGAAAGGTTGTCCTGATAAGGTCATATGGGATCAAAAGTGCGAACACGCGTATAGCACTTTGAAAGGACAGTTGTCTGCATACCCCATTTTGAGGTTGCCTGACCTCAAGAAACCTTTTGTACTGAGAGTCGACGCGTCAGGTCAGGGCATCGGGTCAACACTGCTTCAAGCCGATGACAGTGACCTGAACATGCTATTTCCAGTTGCCTATGGCAGACGGAAATTAAATAAAGCGGAACGGAACTACAGCGTAGTTGAAAGGGAATGTCTTGCTCTGATTGACGGTATCAGACGCCATCATGAGTTTCTTTATGGTACATCTTTCACGGTGCAAACAGACCACGCTCCGTTAGCATTTCTTGGTGCCAATAAAGAATTTAACGCTAGGATCATGCGTTGGGCCCTCCTTTTAAGCGTTTATTCTTTCAAAGTGGAATATATTCCGGGAAGACAGAATGTCGGGGCTGATTTCCTGAGTAGAAACTGGACTACAGAGGAAGAGGAGGAAGGTGAAGATACCAATCATCCAAAAGTTACCGATCAGGGCAGCTTCATCGTCATAAATCAAACATGAAAACACGTTTTCACGTCTCAAAAGAGGGGACGATTATGATGGACGAACTCGGCTGACCCTGAACTTTGTTGTAATTCTTGTAAAACGGGACTTCTTTCACGCGGATTCATTAGCTACGCAACTGTTCCACACAGAGGGCAAACACGTTTGCTGATGATATGCGGAGAGTTTACCTATCGTTTATTCTGGTCATCGCATTGATTTAAGGAGAGATTAAATCACGCCCACTAACATCTCTTGAACAATCATAGGCAGTTATTTTAATTAACTTGGCCAGTGGGGGGGGGGGGGCGTCGCCAGAATCAAACAGATACAGCGATCACGATCAAAGAGACAGACTGAGGGATTTCAGGGGAGACTATCGGCGTTATCAAAGACAGTAGTGGTCCCTGATACGAGACGCAGTTGCTTGCCGCTATTTTCGCGTCTCGGTGTCAATCGCAGAACCGAGCGAACGGGGAAAGCCGAAACGGGCAGCAGCGAACAGAGATACGAAGACCAGGGGGCGGTTTCTTCCCTTGATTTGGCGGTCAGATCCCCAAAAGTTCATGAGATCAAATAAGCTGTCAAGTTTATCATGTCCCACTCAACTTACATTCCATTTTAGATAAATAGACCATGAAGAATAGACATTTTATCACTCGCTGGCCAGACCTTTACAGAAGCACTAGCTTTATTGAAATCTTGTTATAGATTTTCCCCTGGATTTTATATATATATATTTGCAGTGATTTCTATTCTGTGCAAAGCGAGTGATCGTAACCTGCGGTCCCAGCTAAATAAAGAAAGAAATAAAGAAATCATCCTATAAACTTCCAGTCATATTGAAGAAACATTTCTTTTAAATATAATCTTGTGGCGGTCCTTGCGACCTAGCTGTCAGAATTAAATGAAATAAAGCCCACCCAAGAACATTTTAAAGAACAATCATCAAATTACCCTTACAAACCTGTAAGATAAACTGGAAGGTAATCATCGCCAGTAGCGATATTATATTTACTGTTTACTGTGAGAGAGTACATATTTTCCTGACTGTGACTGAGCCTAGTTTTTCCTCAATTGGATTTAATAAAACTATCATCACGCATCGAAGGAATTTTACCATAGCGGAGGATTAAAAGAGACCACTTCATTTTCACCCCTGTGCCGAACTGTGTTAGTGCCATCCCATAGACTCCTTTTTTTATATAATAAAAAACCAAGAACTCTTAGTCTTCAAGTCTTGCGATAAGTGAGAATATTTGTTACCAGCAAAAACCTCGCTGTTTTATATACTTTTATGGATCGTCTTAGGCTGCATTCGGTAAGTGTGTGAGTATATGAGTGTGGATCCTCACGCGTGTGTATGAATGACAGGAAATTTAATCTTTTTCTTTTGTAACCCTGTTGTTAACTTTCTTGCCTAGTAATATAATTTTTCTGTATTCCCTGCATTGTTCCTTTAAGGGGGAGTTGATAATTGGTTAACTCTGTTTAAACCCCCCCTCCTTTCCATTTGCTTAGTAAAAGGAAGAACAGCTGGGAAGAACAGGTTTTTTTCTATCTCCTATACCTAACTTTGTAACACCTCTTTCAGAGCAATTAACTTCACTGTTAGGTTAACGTACCTATGTTCCTGATATTAGCTATCTTTGGACTGGGTTTATCTTTGTCTAATAAGCGGGAAGGGCTTAGTCGATACCAATCTTCTTCACCCCTCCCAAATTTGTTATTTGCATTTGTGTACTTATGATAATTTATGTAATACCTGATATTTGTTAGTAATTGATGTTTAAAGTGAATAAAATCACATAAACTCATTTAGTTCTGTGTTGGATGTACCCAAAGCCCAACTTTTCCCCTATTCGTTTAATATAGTTTGTACCTACGTCGTCTGTGTGTTTGAAAACACCAAATCGGTGTGCGCGCAGAGGTGTGTCTGGAAAACTGGCAAATAATTGTTTGACCAGGAGAGTGGAAGAGAAGATTGAGAGAGACGAATTGTCGTAAATAAGTCTGTCTTTACTCTCCTCCAGCACGCTGTGAAGCAACTATTTAATCTCTACATTTTCTATCACTGAGCTTTCCATCATCATTTTCCACTCTAAACCGGACCACTATTTCTAAGACTCTTTTCTCTCAAAATAAATTTACGACAATAGGTAGGGACTTCTCTGATACAATAACCAATCAAAACGTGCCTTTATTATTATTGTGGTAGGAAACTTACTATGCTAAACCTAGAGACCAGTTTTGTGTAACCGATAGTACGATAATATTTAATTGTAGAAAGAATAAAGAAGTATCACCGGGGAGGATTATTTAATTCATCAACGGGAATGTTACTTTAGAGGTAGGTGTAAAAACTGTATCGAATAATAGTCTAGTAAGATAGAAATAACGAATAAAAGAGCTGTGTTACATCAGGATTAGTCCAACTTAGCTAGTTAAAGCATGCATATATTTAAATGCATTTTTCAAACTATCTAATTTATAGATAGATCGATACTCAATAATTCACAGTATAAATTAAACTTTATATGACCAAAATCGCCCCATAAATAAGGAAAATAATTGAAAAACTAGATTTTATACATTGAACAGAGAGCAAAATTTTGTCTCAATTTGAGAATTTTTAACACCCTTCCTTACCCTGTCATCCGAGAGGCCGGATGCGTGACCATAAAAGACCTTGCCCTTGGCTATTTGACGCCACTAACACAAATTTAAACCACAAGCTGCCCAGAAAGAAGCGGTAAACTGTAATCGTATTGTACCTTTGCCAACAGCATCTGTTGCGCAGACCATAGAAGCCATTAACAGCCTGTGTGTTTTGCCTGAGGGTAAGAATGACTGCATATATATATATATATATATATATATATATATATATATATATATATATATATATATATATATGTGTGTGTGTGTGTGTGTACATATTTATGTATTTTTCCTGTGATTAATCCACTTGTGTGTTAGAAAGTGAATAAGCCTGTGTTACGATTTTCAGGACGAATGTATTGCTTGCTGGAATGCAAAGCATGTGTTGATTTTAAAGGCGAAAGCCAGTATTGTAAAATGTGTAGGATAATTGGGAATGATGTCAAGAATACGACTGTATGTTTGATAATACATTTGAAAGAGTATTTGTTAAAGGAATGACATGTATCATGCAACCTAAGGAAGGATTAACAGGAATTGTTGTAATGAATCGATGAAGATATCACTTAGTAAATTTATACTATACCAAATCATTGTATGGAAGCAAATCATGGATAAAGGAATCAACTTAAGAATTATAAGGAAGTTTTAGTCACAGTGAACTGGCTGTGATGGGTGGAGAGGTAAATTGTCTTGTGCATATGTTAGCACAATGACTGACACTGTATGTTATGTCCATTGTGTGTAAGAACAGAGTTGTGCTGGACCATACAGGGGTTGTGATTATTTGCATTTCAGGTTTATCCTGCAAACGACCCGAAGTGTCTGATTTCCCTTAACTCGTTTTGGACTCTGAGGTGCAAGTGCTCGTGGGATCATTGTAGCCAGCCACCATTGTTCCACTGCCTGGCAATTCACAGAAGTGTTCATCTACGGCAGGAGAGTGTGGGATTTTCTGATTTGACTGTTAAGTGGCCTTACATTGCCACTAATCAGCGTGTTCAATAAAAGATAGCACTACCACAAACTATAAATATACTGAAGCACATTAAAAACGCAACACTATTATATATACTGATGCCGAGAAGCTGGCAAAAAAAAAGTGTGGGAATGGATTTTCCCCGTGTTTGCCATGAGGTAGAGAGCGAATGGCTGCTGGAATGGAAAGTGCAAGATTCAACCCACGGGTGTGTGTTTAGACTACATGAAAACGATGAAAGTTACACGTGCAACACGATTCCCAACAGCTATGACCCTGAAAATGTGTACGCGTTCTGGCAGTATACTCGGTATAAAAAGGCCGTTGAGACAAAACACCCAGTACATGTGCTTGAAATGCCACGACTATCTGAAAACGACCGCCAACGAGCCATTGGTATGTTGGAGACCGGAATGAGCTCGCGGGCCATTGCCAGAAGGATGAATTGCCACCACAGCACTATTGTACGTCTCAATGAACGTTACGGAACCACTGGCAGTGCCCGGGATAGACTTCGGAGTGGCCAACCACGAGTTACTACCCCTGCGCAAGATCGTCATATTGTGCTGAGTCACCTAAGGAATCGTACTCTCCCGGCAAGTCAAACAGCAA
>JAMPIV010016560.1:440000-472236 GCA_024509875.1 Oreohelix idahoensis | reverse complement strand
GAGCTTTACGCTAGAGAAAATACCGTTACGCCTGCAGCCCTTAATGCTGTCAAATGTCTGCCAACTATGGAGGAGCTGGATGCCGAACCAACATTAGAGGAACTCAGCAAGGCCATTGATAGCTTGGCCTCCGGCAAAGCACCAGGCAGTGATGGGATTCCTCCTGATTTAATCAAATGCTGTAAGAGCACGCTATTACATCCCCTGCATAGGATGCTGTGCCAGTGCTGGTAAGAGACAACTATTCCTCAAGACATGCGAGATGCCAAGGTTGTAACACTGTACAAAAATAAAGGAGACAGAAGTGATTGCAATAACTATAGAGGCATCTCTCTTCTTAGTATTGTTGGTAAGGTTTTTGCTAGAGTCATCTTAATGCGACTACACAAGTTAGCTGAGCGCATATATCCAGAGTCACAGTGTGGATTCCGAGCTGGTAGATCAACAACAGACATGGTCTTCTCTCTCCGCCAGCTTCAGGAAAAATCAAGAGAGCAGAAAAGGCCTTTATATATCGCCTTTATAGACCTCACAAAAGCATTTGACCTGGTTAGTAGGGATGGACTCTTCAAAATCCTCCTGAAAATAGGCTGCCCTTCTAAAATGCTGAAAATGATAAAGTAATTCCATGACAACATGAAGGGAAACTCCAAACTCACAACGAAGACCAAAGCTGCGGTATATAACGCCTGCGTCACCAGCACACTCCTATATGGCAGCGAGACCTGGACGACCTATGCTAAGCAAGAGAGAAGGCTCAATACCTTCCATTTACGGTGTCTACGCCACATCCTCGGCATCTCGTGGAAAGATAAAGTGACAAATGTCGAGGTCTTGTCACGTGCTGGCCTTCAAAGCATGTATACACTGCTTAGACAGCGCAGACTTCGCTGGCTTGGCCATGTTCGCCGCATGGAAGATGGTCGCATCCCAAAAGATATCTTCTACGGACAATTAGCAGATGGCAAGAGAGCAGTTGGGCGACCACAGCTGAGGTTCAAAGATGTGTGCAGGAGAGATATGAGGGCACTGGACATGGATCAAGCAACATGGGAGGATGAAGCTGCCGATCGCACTAAGTGGCGATGCTATTGACGGCGCCACCTCAGATTGGGCGAAGAGAGGCTCACACAACAAGCAGAGGAGAGGAGAATACGTCGAAAGGAGCACCAGGAAAATAAGCAGCTGAGGGCTGCCACCTCAGGGGCGCATTCCCATAGTCAGTTATGAAATGTCCGTTTCCGCCCCCCATTTCCGTCTGCTTACACGTCACAAATAATTCTCACATTCAGATGTCCACATAGAGACTTATACATACACCTGGCTCTTACCACATATACAAATTCACACACAAGCATGCGCACAATACCTCAGAATCTCCCATAGACTTACGATACACACACATACATACGTACACATCGCCTTATTTTCTCTGCTAGAAAACTCCTTAAAGTTAAAGGACATGGTTAACGAGATTTTAAAAAAGAACATATTTTTTTCCCCCAAATGTAAAGATGAATTACTTGTACATAATCAAGTAGATAACAGTGGTGTTATTAATAAAAGACACCCATGCGGCCTCTGGGGGTGTATGGCAACTTCACCATGTCAAACAAATTGCCACATAAACCACTGCTGAAGGAGCATGTGAATACTTGGTTGTATGCTTCATATGGTACCAGCTACAGTGGTGGTCCATGCTTCATATGGTACCAGCTACAGTGGTGGTCCATGCTTCATATGGTACCAGCTACAGTGGTGGTCCATGCTTCATATGGTACCAGCTACAGTGGTGGTCCATGCTTCATATGGTACCAGCTACATTGGTGGTCCATGCTTCATATGGTACCAGCTCTTCATATGGGACCAGCTACAGTGTTGGGCCATGCTTCATATGGTACCAGCTACAGTGGTGGGCCATGCTTCATATGGTACCAGCTATAGTGGTGGTCCATGCTTCGTATGGGACCAGCTACAATGGTGGTCCATGCTTCATATGGTACCAGCTCTTCATATGGGACCAGCTACAATGGTCCATGCTTCATATGGGACCAGCTACAATGGTAGTCCATGCTTTATATGGGACCAGCTACAATGGTGGTCCATGCTTTATATGGGACCAGCTACAATGGTGGTCCATGCTTTATATGGGACCAGCTACAATGGTGGTCCATGCTTTATATGGGACCAGCTACAGTGGTGGTCCATGTTTTATATGGGACCAGCTACAGTGGTGGTCCATGCTTTATATGGTACCAGCTACAGTGGTGGTCCATGCTTCATATGGGACCAGCTACAATGGTGGTCCATGCTTTATATGGGACCAGCTACAATGGTGGTCCATGCTTTATATGGGACCAGCTACAATGGTGGTCCATGCTTTATATGGGACCAGCTACAATGGTGGTCCATGCTTCATATGGGACCAGCTACAGTGGTGGTCCATGCTTTATATGGGACCAGCTGCAGTAGTAGTCCGTGCTTCATATGGGACCAGCTACAGTGGTGGTCCATGCTTCATATGGGACCAGCTACAGTGGTGGTCCATGCTTTATATGGGACCAGCTACAGTGGTGGTCCATGCTTTATATGGGACCAGCTACAGTGGTGGTCCATGCTTTATATGGGACCAGCTACAGTGGTGGTCCATGCTTCATAGGGTACCAGCTACAGTGATGGTCCATGCTTTATATGGTACCAGCTACATTGGTGGTCCATGCTTTATATGGGACCAGCTACAGTGGTGGTCCATGCTTTATATGGGACCAGCTACAGTGGTGGTCCATGCTTTATATGGGACCAGCTACAGTGGTGGTCCATGCTTTATATGGGACCAGCTACATTGCTGGTCCATGCTTTATATGGGACCAGCTACAGTGGTGGTCCATGCTTCATAGGGTACCAGCTACAGTGATGGTCCATGCTTTATATGGGACCAGCTACATTGGTGGTCCATGCTTTATATGGGACCAGCTACAGTGGTGGTCCATGCTTTATATGGGACCAGCTACAGTGGTGGTCCATGCTTTATATGGGACCAGCTACAGTGGTGGTCCATGCTTTATATGGGACCAGCTACAGTGGTGGTCCATGCTTTATATGGGACTAGCTACAGTGGTGGTGCATGCTTTATATGGGACCAGCTACAGTGGTGGTCCATGCTTCATATGGTACCAGCTCTTCATATGGGACCAGCTACAGTGGTGGGCCATGCTTCATATGGTACCAGCTACAGTGGTGGTCCATGCTTTATATTGTACCAGCTCTTCATATGGGACCAGCTACAGTGGTGGGCCATGCTTTATATGGGACCAGCTACAGTGGTGGTCCATGCTTCATATTGTACCAGCTCTTCATATGGGACCAGCTACAGTGGTCGGCCATGCTTTATATGGGACCAGCTACAGTGGTGGTCCATGCTTTATATGGGACCAGCTACAGTGGTGGTCCATGCTTTATATGGGATCAGCTACAGTGGTGGTCCATGCTTTATATGGGACCAGCTACAGTGGTGGTCCATGCTTTATATGGGACCAGCTACAGTGGTGGTCCATGCTTTATATGAGACCAGCTACAGTGGTGGTCCATGCTTTATATGGGACCAGCTACAGTGGTGGTCCATGCTTTATGTGGGACCAGCTACAGTGGTGGTCCATGCTTTATATGGGACCAGCTACAGTGGTGGTCCATGCTTTATATGGGACCATTTACAGTGGTGGTCCATGCTTCATATGGTACCAGCTCTTCATATGGGACCAGCTACAGTGGTGGGCCATGCTTCATATGGTACCAGCTACAGTGGTGGTCCATGCTTTATATTGTACCAGCTCTTCATATGGGACCAGCTACAGTGGTGGTCCATGCTTCATATGGTACCAGCTCTTCATATGGGACCAGCTACAGTGGTGGGCCATGCTTCATATGGGACCAGCTACAGTGGTGGTCCATGCTTTATATGGGACCAGCTACAGTGGTGGTCCATGCTTTATATGGGACCAGCTACAGTGGTGGTCCATGCTTTATATGGGACCAGCTACAGTGGTGGTCCATGCTTTATATGGGACCAGCTACAGTGATGGTCCATGCTTTATATGGGACCAGCTACAATGGTGGTCCATGCTTTATATGGTACCAGCTACAGTGGTGGTCCATGCTTCATAGGGTACCAGCTACAGTGATGGTCCATGCTTTATATGGGACCAGCTACAATGGTGGTCCATGCTTTATATGGTACCAGCTACAGTGGTGGTCCATGCTTCATAGGGTACCAGCTACAGTGATGGTCCATGCTTTATATGGTACCAGCTACAGTGGTGGTCCATGCTTCATAGGGTACCAGCTACAGTGATGGTGCATGCTTTATATGGGACCAGCTACAATGGTGGTCCATGCTTTATATGGTACCAGCTACAGTGGTGGTCCATGCTTCATATGGGACCAGCTACAATAATGGTCCATGCTTTATATGGTACCAGCTACAGTGGTGGTCCATGCTTCATATGGGACCAACTACAGTGGTGGTCCATGCTTTATATGGGACCAGCTACAGTGGTGGTCCATGCTTCATAGGGTACCAGCTACAGTGGTGGTCCATGCTTTATATGGGACCAGCTACAGTGGTGGTCCATGCTTTATACCGAAAGATTCTTGTGTCCCACTGTTCACGGCGATGACAAAGAAGATTACTAATACTTAGAAAGATATACTACACACACACAATCAGGGGTGGTGAAGGTAGTCTCATAACAGATAATGCCGTAGGGGAGTGAAGTGTTAGAGACGTCACCATACAAGATCCATATTTTTGTATGAGGTAGGGTGACGAGTTCCATTGCTCACTTCCTTTGCCTTCCGGAAAGTGTATTATAATACACCTCTAGCTCCATGAAGTTGCTGGGGGAGGTGGTCTCTCTGGAGACAAAGAATATCGCACAAACTGTGGAACTTCTAACAGACTTCGTTCGAAAATAAAAACTTTCAAAGCACATTCACAGACAAAAAAAAACTTTTTAAAATATAAAAATACATGCATAAGCTAGGGGGGAAAAAAACCATAGAAATTAGTTGTATTTAAAAGTCAAAACCTTGAAAATAACCTTTTTTTAAGTCAAAATTTAAAAAAAAGAACATTTTAAAAATGAAAAATAATTCAACAAAGACATGAATAAGCCCCTCGGGTGAAGGGAGGAAACCAAGAAAGTAAAATAAAGTACAGTGGGGAAAAACAATAATAAACACGGGAAATAACAAACAAGTGACATGCATGCACCTATAAAATAACTAGGCCTCGAAGCTTTTGCTTGAACACAACAGAATAGGGATTCATGTCACTTGGAGCCGACTTATTGTTATTGACCTAGTTTGATTAGAACCCTCTCGGCTAGTCACACTTTGTGTCAGAATAAGCGTGTAGTATAACAAGACAAGATTTGTTGCATAAAATATATGTTCATTTTATGGAACGCTGCTTTTGCTTTGGCGATTTTGCTCTTCGCCTCTGAGATGCGTCTTCCATCTGATGTTCTTTCTACTATCACCAGTGCTGTTTAACATCTACACAGCAAAAGTAGCAACCTTTCAACCAACAGGACTGTGACGAACATTTCGCAGATGACATACTCATGTACATAACTGGCTCAGATAGACCATACAAGAGACACTACAGGCGGTTTCTAAATGGTGTGAGGAAAACGGATGAAGGGTCAATCCCAACAAGGCCTGTGTGATGTGGTGCTCTTTGAACAACTCCATAGTGAAAGCAGACCTTCCAGACATCACTTTCAATGGGCAGAACACTGAAAGGCAAGACAGGCTGAAGTATCTGGGAGTAACGTTTGATCGTGGGCTATCATTCAAGTATCATGTCGAATTGATCATACAGAAGTGCAAGCGAGGACTGGCAGCCTTAAAAACAATGGCTGCTGCGCGCTTGGAACAGAGACTATTGTTTCTCCTGTATCATCAGCTCGTGATTTCAGTAATCGAGTACGGGCTAGGAATACTCACGCTGTCAGTGTCACAAAATGAACGACTGGAACGCATTCAAAATGTAGGGATGTGACTAGTTTTAGGCTATACGCGTGATACCCCCATTGTGACAATGAGATACATGCTCGGATTGCTGTCGATTAGATATGCGATGGCCCAGTCAAAAGTATATATGCGGGTAACCACCGACAAAAGACACCCCCTACATGAGAATGTAGCTGACATCAAAGGAGCAAGAAGAGGGGGATGTCATGGATGGCACAGGCAAGAGGCTACGATTGGTCAGGTGACCAAGGTTGAGAATATATCCAAAGGTGAAGAGTGGAGTAAGTCAGGGGAGAACTGGATAAACTACCAGCAGGTCATCATTAGCCTTGACAGAGAGTGCAGATCTTGGGGCAGTGGAAAAGCAAAGCTGGAGATTAATCAGCTGATAAGTGATCATACTGGGGGGTTTTGTGGAGCTGGTCTATTGAGAAGGTCACCAAAATATTCTGTCCACCTCTTCATTTGCTCTTGTATATTGCTGAGCAGTTTCCCATTCTTGTCTTTTATGAGGCAACTTGTTTGCTTGTATTTCCCTGTTAGCTTCTTTGTGTTGCTATACAGTTCTCTCATATTTCCTTTGGCTGCAGCATCTTCTGCCTCTCTTGCCAACTCCTCAATATACTCTCTTGCCAGGCTTTGGAACCTCATAATCTGCTTTCTTGTTTTTTCTATCTTTTATCTTATTGATGGTTTCTGTTGTTATCCATGCTTTTTGTTGTCTTTCCCTTTTCCCCAGTATTTCTTCACATGTCTCCTTCCTCTTGTCTCTTTTGATACTTCTTTTTACTTCTTTGTTTGCTTCTGTGTACACTTCTTGAGCCTTGGCTTTGGAACTTCTGGTTTTGCTTGTGTTTAACTCTGCTTTCTTGTTTTTTCTGTCTTTTATCTTATTGATGGTTTCTGTTGTTATCCATGCTTTTTGTTGTCTTTCCCTTTTCCCCAGTATTTCTTCACATGTCTCCTTCCATACAGTTTTGACCTGCTGCCAATAGTCTTCTATATTCTCTACATCTTCCAGCTGTTGGAGCACTTGGAATTTGTTGGATACTGTGACCGCAAATTTGTCTCTTGTTTGTTGATTTCTTAGATGTCCTACATTAAATTGTTGTCTATAATTTTGCATTGTTGCATATCTCTTGAGTTTCATTTTTACATTGGCTATCATAAAGTTGGTGATCTGATGCCACATCTGCTCCTCTACATACCTTTACATCCTGCAATGATGATCTAAACTTCATGTTTATGCATATATGATCTGATTTTCTGTTCTATGGTCTGGTGAGATCCATGTTGCCTTGTGTATTCTCTTATGTGGAAACATGCTTCCTCCTATAGCCAGTTGATTTGAAGCACAGAAGTTTGAGAATAGTTCCCCATTTTCATTCATTATTCCTAGCCCATGTTTTCCCATGACTTCTTCAAATCCGGTATTGACTGTACCTATCTTTGCATTCATGTCACCCATCAAAATTGTGATGTCTCTTCTTTTTACTTTATCCATAATTTCCTGTAGTCTAGTATAAAATGCTTCTTTCACCGACTCTTCTTTGTCATTAGTTGGTGCATAACATTGGATGACATTTACATGTATTTTCTTTTTAGCTGTTTTAAAAGTGGCTGTTATTATTCTAGGTCCAACAGCTTCCCATTCAATGAGTGCTTTCTGTGCTTCTTTAGATAACATAAGAGCTACCCCTTCACTGTGGTGTGAACTTTCGTCTTCATGTCCTGAGGACAGCACCAATTCACCTGTGATGAGTTTCTTCCTGACTACCTCCTTCCACTTTGTTTCACACATTCCCAGAACCTCGATTTTATATTCCCTCATTTCTGCTGCTACTTGTGCCACTTTCCCTTGTTCGTTTAATGTCCGAACATTCCAGGTGCCAAATCTGGAAGTTTTCCTAGAAGAAAGAAGGTTAGTCAGCAACACAGACTCCTTTCGGCTTTCGCTGTGTTGCATCATACGCCTCCCTGCGAGAGGACCTTCCCCTGTCTTGGATGGCTGTGTTTTATTTTCCTTATTTGACTTGTCCATATTTGTTGAAGTTTTTTGTGGTTTAAATTTTTTACAGGATGGAGTAACCAGCCCCATGCCCAACCCTCCTTAGTCGCTTTCTACGACATGCATGGAAGGGAACAGTGTTACTATTCTTTGCTCCCCTTTCGGGCCCCGGTAACACACGGGAGAACTGGATAAACTACCAGCAGGTCATCATTAGCCGTGACAGAGAGTGCAGATCTTGGGGCAATGGAAAAGCAGAGCTGGAGATTAATCAGCTGATAAGTGATCATACTGGAGTGGATGAT
This sequence comes from Oreohelix idahoensis, assembly GCA_024509875.1. Taxonomy (NCBI): domain Eukaryota; kingdom Metazoa; phylum Mollusca; class Gastropoda; order Stylommatophora; family Oreohelicidae; genus Oreohelix; species Oreohelix idahoensis. Next base: position 463,890 of record JAMPIV010016560.1, on the reverse strand, counting down.
GCCACTGATGGGTCTGTAGTGCGTGGTGAGAAATCAGATGGGGCTTCTCTGCGAGAATAAAGGGCAGGGTCGTCGCTGAACAGAATGGAGCCTACATGACAACAACCTCCAGCATGAGAATGGAGGTAGAGGTGGTTACTGCAGCACTCAGATGGCTGTCTGAAAATCCATCAACCAGGACAGTTATATTGTCAGACTCTCAAGCCGTGCTTCGGGAAGTTCAGAACGGATGGCTGCGGCTGGAATGGAAAACATCAATGGAATCCTCAAGTCTTGAAGAACTGGTGTGGATCTACTGGCCTGGTCATGCAGGGGTACGTGGCAATGAGAGAGCTGACAGACTGGCCTCGAGAGCACCCATAGTGGGGACACGACATGGATAAGGGAGACATACTAAGGGCTATTATTGACCGCCTGCTGGATAACGACACTGTAATGGATGAATCAACAAGGCCGAGGCTGTTTGAGTTTGGCATCAAACGTGGGACTAGCAGAAATGGACGTGAGAGAGAATGCATCTGTCATTAACAGCTGGATAGAGTGGGTTTCGAACCCGATAACTTCACTGTGAGAAGCAGGCGTTCTAATCACTTTTCCAGTCGACGCTCAAAATCATCATTGTTTTCCCTTACGAGGCGCAACGAAACGTTGAGCCACAACCGCATAACTCCCTTGCAGGAAGCCTGCACAAAGCATTCACATGCACTTGCAGCGGTAGTTTCGGTAGCAATTTGTGTCACATGATGAAGTTGCCAGCCCGATGCACAACCTCATTAGTCGACCTGTACGACATGCATCAGGTAGCAATTGTTCTGTTCTTTCATTGTCTCATAATATACCCACCGTGAACTGCATGAGACATTATCATCTTTAGTGAGTGGAAACAAAGATTAAATCTGCCGCACGTTCATCAGAAGAGTTGCAGAAAATGTTGTACATCAGCCGGGGAAAGGTAGAATACAGTGATATTATAAATGAGATTCAGTGGCGTATTTATGAAACTTTCTTTTTGGAATGGCTTTTATTCTTGGGGCGCCAGTCTTTGGAAACACCTGTGACAGTCGAGGTTGTTTTACGTATATGTTCAACCCAGGTTTTGTAGACCGGAAAGCAATGCCACTACTTGTATGATGTTATTGAGGCCCGTGATGAAGTAGTGGTAGTACTATCTTACATGTAGATGAAACGTACCGTTCATAGTCAGCCGCACTTGCAAACAGTTGATGACACCCATTAAGGTTATTTATTTATTTGGAAACAGACGAACATCAATATCAAACGTTGACATGTTAATGAATATATGAAGCTCTCCTCCTTCTGTTCATAATATGTTATATACAGCTGTACAACAAAGTTCTTCTTCAAAGGTTCTCAAATAATTAGTATCAACGTTAACTTCTCTTCAAGGGTTCTCAAATAGTCAGCATCAAACATTCTTCTGTGTTATCTGGTTGGTATGTTAGACCTGCCTATTGCAGGGGATCTAAATGTATACACCAGTCCATTGCTGCTATATCTGACACGTACCTTTAGTTCTTGTGCACAGTTTGCATCAGTGAATGATTTAAGACATGACTGTCTAAACTTCCTATACCGAGGTGAACATCTTGAGAATCTCTTTAAATTAATCTGTTATAAGCTTTTCTTTCTATGTGAATTTAAATACCACAGTGTTTCTCAACATCTTCTCGTCATATAACTCACCTGCAATCCTCATGACTCATTAAGTACTATGTATCAGCACATCATATGTTCTACCATCCACATCACAAAATAAGTACTATCTCCAACCGCAGAGTGAAAATGTACTATGTGATCGACGAGTATATCTCCATAATCCATTTCACATTCCATCACTTGTATCATCTCTTCAAATAATAATAGATCTGCATCCGCAGAGTGACATTATCTCATTTCTTCATAATCCACATCTTGAGAACCACTGTCCTAATGGTCTTTATATCATCAAACTCCATAATTCTCGCCTTTTGTACGTCGGTCACATCTAAGGGATGCAACTGTGGTTGAAAGTTAGACATTAATTGTATTGTTTCCCTTATATGTACTCTCCCGAAAATAGTAACACTCAACGAAGAAAAGTTGGCGTAGAACCCAGTTTCATTCCGGAAACGGATTTAACTCATCATTTTGTTAAAAATAACCTTAAAATGTAAGTTTTTGATTATTTCTTCCAGACAAACTTTTAATTTAAAGTATTGCAGACTTATTATTATGGATCAAAATTATAAGATGGCTGCAAAACGAGCTGCAGATGCTAAGAGGAAGAGACGATCGCGTCAATCACAACGAGCAAGCAAGACTCTAGAAGAAGCAGCAATACGACGACAACATGAAGTGGCATAAAGACAAGCACAGCGTCAGTCACACAGGAATCCTCATGGTAAGAGAGGCAGAGGTAGACGGAAAACACGCGGAGAAGAGAACTGGAGACAAATGACAATTGTGAGGAAGAAATTGAAAGACCTCCACCTGATGGCACGTGACATGATGTCTTGGTATTCGTTTGTTGAAGGCCAGTGCTCCTTGGTAAGCTGAAGGCTAAATGAAAGAGTTTAGTCATGATAACCTCAGACATATTTGCCTACGTTTATATATGCACAGCCTCTACTTCGTTCACCATCAGACGTCAACTTGAATATGTTCATAGAAAACAGTGGTCAGTCTGAGACTGTTGACCTCTCCGTAGAGCTTTTCTAAGAATGGCACAGGTGCTGGCCATATGCGCTTTCTCTGTTCCTCATATGTTGGGCACCTTTGAAGTAGATGTTCATTAGTCATTATATCAGTGCCACGGTTACACTCATCTTTAGTTCCTATCTTTAACCTGTTGAATAGATGGTATCCCAATCTGTTGTGATGCATTTTCTCATGGCTCAGGTTCGTTTCTTTGTGTGTGAGTGTGACGTACAATGGAAAGAGAGCCTACAGTAATCTGACACTCTTTTTGTGACCTCGTAGCGTTCTATGATTTGCTATTAGCAAAACCATGCATTTACAGCCTGTGTTTACTCACTTTTTCACCCACGCATCTTTTCTGTGAACATAATCAAATGAAGTTTACTAACTTTCGTGACCTGTCAGTCATAACAGGTAGCGAATCAGGTTTGTTTACCTGGTCTCCTCACGCGAGACTATCTGTCAATCATGCGATACCTGACAGACCGCACGTGAAGTAGACTCACGGGCAAAATCTTTCCCCGAGACCCTTTGAAGTTCGTACTCAGGTGGAATCAGAAAAACCCCTGGGCTCTTTGATCTCGGAAGTGGGCATTCGTACAGAGAAAATCTTCGAGAACCCCGTTACCCGTATAAGTCTTTTGATGACGATCGAAAGCGCTCGACGGAAGGCCGACCGTAAACTTTTATCTGGGGAACTCATGTTTCTGATTCTCCGGTACACACAATAGTGTGAAAAGTAACATCTATAGATCAGAGAAACATGATGATATATAAACTGTGTTTTCTTAAACCTGCTATCAGTTGTCACTCAGAATTTTTGGATATTCTAAGCACGTAGTTCTAGAACCATTGTGGAAAATGTGTTAATAGCATTCGTGGGGGTCTTTCCTTCTGATATTCTGGTAATAGAAATTAGTGTTTACGTGTTTAAAAAGGTTACCCTTTACCAATTAAAAGTGTTAAGGAAAGGGAAGGAAGGATCCCGTTACACGCCCATTGAGGCATATTGGGAATATGGTGTTAGGCCCCTATTTCCTTGACCATCGGCACACTAGGGGTGATGTGGTCAGCATCACGCCGGCCGCCTTAACCTTCCCAGAGTTGCTCTGGTACCCAATTGGGGCTGGGTTGACTCAGGAGCCGTTTGCGGCCTAAAAAAATCCCACATCATCTGGGGATCGAATCATAGACCACTGAGCTAGGAAGCCAGTGCACAAACCACTTTGCTACCGCGGCTCCAAAGTGTTAGCTTTACCATTTTTTTTTTTTCGTACGCCCGCTAATACTCGAGACGAAATCTCAGGTTATTATTTATGTCTAACCTGACATTGATTTTTACGTGAGTATCCCTTTATTTCTTGTACAGAGACAGGTGTCCCTCGCCATTCAGGCAAATACTCGCCGATTTCGGAGGTACCCATTGCAGCTGGGTCGGCTCAGGAGCCGCCAGTCCCTGGTCGACGACACTCCTTCAAATGTTTTCGCCAGGTCTCGAGTTAATCCAGTCCAAATCCCGGTCGACGAAAAATCCTCAAATGCCGTCGCCCGGGTTTGATCCTGTATCACCCGGTCGCCAGAGCGGTGTTGTAGCCACTACGCTAGCGCGGCTCCCCAGCTTTACCATTATAATTCACTTAGATTTTCTAGCGGTTAGAACTAGTGAAATAAAATAACGCGTAGCTATTTTATACCAGATGTTCAGTTATAATGTTAATTTTCACCACCCGCTTTCTTACATAAGAAGAGACGGTTTTAGTTGACTGATTTATATGCTAGGCGCGGCGGATAGTGACTGAAAAGAATTCACGTTATATTTCATTTTGTGTATTTTATTATAAGTGCCTATTATTTAATACCATACGATGACAAACAGACGCCAACAATTTAATAGCTATTTAACGACAGGCGATATTTATGTATTTATTTTTAAATAGAAGAATAGATGTACACAGACTGCAATCAAATGATATAAAGAAGGAATATAATGTCAAAATGAACAACTATTTCGATGCTTTAGGCAAAATTGACAACGATATCACCACCAAGACAATCGATACTAAATGGGAACAACTGAGAACAGCAATGACAGAAGCAGCTGTAGCGACCACCGGATACCTAGTACATAAAAAGAAAAAATGGATGAGAGAAGATACTTGGGATAAAATACAAGAAAGGAAAACAGCAAAACTTAAACTACTAGCGGCAAGTACACATAATGCAGTTGAATCTTGCAAACTAACTTATAACTTGTTAAATAAAGAAGTGAAGACAAAAACTCGAAGGGATAAAAGACATTTCATCAATGAACTGGCCGTAGAAGCTGAAAATGCTGCAAGAACTGGTAATAGTAGGTGCCTTTATCAAATTACAAAACAACTATGTCACCAGCCTACTGCTATGGAAACACCTGTTAAAGGTAAATTAGGGAATTCAATACCAACAGAAACAGAACAAATGAAGAGATGGGCTGAGCACTTCATGGAGGTGCTAAACAGACCACCACCAACAGTAACACCTGATTTTAATAATGAAACATCCACAACCACTTTGCCAATAACTTGCGATGAATTCACGCTGGACGAGATCAAACAAGCCGTTAAAAGATTAAAAAATTTTAAAGCTGCTGGAGTTGACGAAATTTCAGGGGAAATGATTAAAGCAGTTAATGACAACAACCTCTTGAGAATTTTAGATATTATAAATGAAGTATGGAGAGAAGAACAACCACCACAACAATGGAAAGACAGTATTATTGTAAAAGTTACCGAAGAAAGGTGATCTATCAGACTGTAATAACTGGCGTGGTATATCTCTATTATCAGTACCTGGAAAATTATTATGTTGCATGATGTTAGAAAGACTTAAATTGCATGCTGACGAAAAGATCAGAGAAGAACAAGCGGGTTTTCAGGCCGAAACGATCATGTATTGATCAAATATTCACACTAAGAACAATTATAGAAGAATCAGTGGAAAGGCAATCGCCACTTATTATCACCTTCGTCGATTTTCAAAAAGCCTTTGATAGTCTACACCGCCCATCATTGTGGAAGATACTTACAATTATGGTTTTCCAACAAAAATATGTGAATATAATCAAAGCGCTATATGACAATGCAAGATGTTGTGTTAGAACAAATAAAGGGAATACAGAATGGTTTACAGTAGAAACAGGGTGAAACAAGGCTGTATTATGTCACCACTACTTTTTGGAATAGCTATTGATTGGGTTATGACAAACTATACCCACACTGAACAATTAGCTATAAAATGGACAAATGGAAAATTCCTGGGGGACCTGGATTTCGCAGATGATGTAGCATTCTTAAGTTCAACACCAAGACAATCCCAAGAAGCAATAAATAATTTGTGTCATCTCTCGGTTAAAATTGGTCTCCAACTAAATGCCTCTAAAACTAAAGCTATGAACTTTTCTAACGAGACCTTTGATATCATCTTGAACGGGGAAAAACTACAGAAAGTTGAAAGTTTCAATTATTTAGGCAGTAAAATGACTCAGGATGGTGACACAACAAGAGAAATCCATACTAGAATTGCTTTGGCAGCTAGCGCCTTCAATAGATTATCTAACATTTGGAAATTACGATCATTGAATATACATACCAAGCTTCGTCTGTTTAATTCAAATGTTAGCTCAGTGTTAACATACGGCTGTGAGAGTTGGGAAAATAACAAAATCATTGGAGAACAAGCTGAATACATTCGAGAACAAATGTCTTAGAAAACTCATGAACATCAGTTGGAAAGAATTCAAGACTAATCGACAAATAAGAGAAGACTCAGAAATATGTCTCCGACTATATAAGGAAAAAGGACGATGGTCATATATCGGTCATGTCCTACGAATGCAAAAACAACAGAATACCACTACAGGCGCTCACTTGGGTTCCTGAGGGTAAGCGGAAAAAAGGAAGACCAAAAGAAACACTTTAATAAGAGAAGGTAAGAACGTTGGGCCTAAATAATGTGCAAGAGCTAAGAGGAGTGGCGTCACAACGAACAACCTGGAGAGCACTGGTTTCTGCCTTATGCGCCGTGTTTGGCGCTTAAAGAATTTATTATTATTATTATTATATTTATGTAAGGGCGCGTATGTATAATTGAATAATAATTAAGATTGTACGCTTACTGCCGGTGCGAGAGGGGCGGGAGAGTTGCATACTCCATCTGGCCTAATCTCAGCTTTCCAGACCGTATAGGCGTAAAGGAAAACACCTGTGCCGTTTAACTTTAATCAGGACTGATGGAGTGGATAAGAGATCGTCTTGTCCCCGTCTGTGTGCACACACACACATATATATATATATATATATATATATATATATATATATATATATATATATATATATATATATATATATATATATATATATATATATATGTGTGTGTGTAGAATAGTAGCATCTTTCCATAAAAGTTTTTTTAATTCCTAGCAGACCTGATCAAGAGCGTCCAGCGGTCTTTTTCTTCATTTACTGATTGGTTAATGTTGTCTTTTCTTGGCTTGTGCGTCACCAATTTCATTTGTGAGCAAGGACTTGCCAAAGATACATGAGAAACATTTCAACTTGTAAATTTAACTGGACTTACAAAACCCAGCGATAATTTTTCAATTTTACGTGGCCACTGTATGACAGAGAGTGAATATTTTTCTTTGTTACAGGAACTGTACCAACATTGGATTTTGCTTAAACTTGTTAACTTTACTGGGTAGCATTTAGTAAGAACTTGTTTAGTAAGAACTTGTTTCTTTACTGTCTATTCTGTAACATAGTGCTAACCTTTGACCTTTGGGTTATTAACTTTTTGGGTTCTTTTCTCCATAGGGGGAGGGCACTTTTATTCTGCTATTTTCATGTGTATGTAAATCTGATTTTATTTGATCTTTCTTTAGATATTTGATGTTGTCACGTTTAAATGATAATAAACAACAAAAGAAACTTAACTTTGTGTGTTGATCAGACCCATACCCAATTAACCGTAATTTTTTACACGTGTGTGTCTTGTTGCCACATAGCTGTGTGTGTGTGTAGTTAAACTTATATTTATATGTATGAGGAGGGCAAGGTTGTCTTGTACTAAGTTATGGTCGTATAGATAGGCTGGAATAGAGAAACTTACTCATTCCATAGACATATTTTGTTCCTTCAACTATCACCCGTGAAATCTATCTCACACCTTTTTTTCTCACGTACTTATCAACATCCACTCTACTCAGACGGGGCTAAAAATAACTCTCAACCTATCTATACGACAGTGAGCTTGGGGTTGTGGGAGTTGGTGAGTGTGTGTGTGAGAGAGAAAGAAAGCTCGATTTTGTTGTTATATATCCCCTGGTGGTTGTCCGTAATTTTTGGCCCTAACCTGACCCAGTTTCCTGTTTGCGCTATATGTTTGTGCGTTCTCGTGTTTGTTTGCGCAACAAGCCGTGCCCCGGAACCCGGTTGACGGCATCAAAAGGGCGGATGACTCACAATGTTTTCACCGATCGGTCCTAGTTGAATCAACCTAGCCGGCGTGTGTTACAGCTGGCGACCAAAGGATTTGGATTTACAGGGAAATGACGTCTGGGGGAGACGCGGTAGTGAAGATAACAATCAAATAAATTGGTTTCTGAAACTGTCACATACGAGAGTTCTTGGGCCTGGTTTTTTTTGTGGTTAGCTGTGAATCGTAGACTTTCTTTCTAACCCCCAACTTCACCTTCTCCAGTATTGAAGATTTGCATATGTTTCCCTTCAGTTGACCTTACCGCTGATCGGACTGAGGAGATAACATCCATGTCATTATTTTCCTGTTTGCTCCCTGTGGAGCATGGAGCTACCACTGTCGCTGGTCCTCCTTGTATGAAGCCTTAACCAAACATTGACATACTCCTGCAGAGGTGGTTTCTATGGCAGTTTGTTTACGTGATGAGATTGCCAGCCGCACGCATAACCTCATATTGGTCTTATAGGGATCTTGCTATTGTTTGTTTCATTGATTCTCCTAACCTTTGTCTTTTCCAAGCGTATTGTGATAGTAAATTGCCGTTGATTATCAAGGTCGTGCTGTTCTCGTGCATCTGGTTACGGTTATGTGACAGACGAGCAAAAATCTAGATGACCATAATGGGTATAATATGGAGGCTGTAGTTCAGTATATGACAGAGACATCGTAGAAGATATAAACCATATCAAGAACAGATCGCCAAGTAAATCAACCGTAGGCATATAAAGGGATTAACCTGGGACAGCGGTGTCTTCAAATAGATAAGACCCTGTGTTTGGTGTAGGAGAGAACTTCCGATTGGCTCAGTGGTTAGAGCGCTGTCCTCTCAGGGTGAAGTTACCGGGTTCCGGGATTGAAACCTGGTAGCGTCACACTCCAGTCTTCTTCTTCTTCTTCCGTCCTTAGCCAAAGACCGACCAAGCAGTCAGAGGCCATCACGCCTTGTGGCGTCTTAAGGGCAACAGCAGATTGATTTTCTCTGTTGTAGTTTCCCATCACGCCTAGCGGAGTCTTTAGGGCAACAACAAATAGATCCATCTGCCGTTGTTTCCGTAATCGGTGTGACAAGCCAACGGGTGATCAGCTGTAAATGGGTCCATGACTCTGCTTTTGAGTAAGGGAAGACAACGGCAGCGAGGAAGGGAACAGCTCACCCCGCTTCATAAAAAAACTGGACCTAGTATGGTGAAATCTCTAACACTTCATTCCCTTAACACTATCTGCTATGGGAGGGGAGGGGGCGGCTATGACCTTTACATTTACACGTTTCATCCTGGATGTAATATATGAAAGATAAACCGTGAGAAGAAATTATAGAGCGATAAAAAAAAAAAAATTAGGACAGGCCAAAATATATCTTATTTATATTCTGTTCTTGATGAGGAGTATGTGTGTGTGTGGGGGACATTGAGAGAGAGGGATATTTACAATAGCCAATAAGCCTCGAATAGTGCATTTATGTCAAAATGGGGCGATGAGTCATAGCTCTATATATAATGTGTGTATGGCATTGAGAAAGCGTTCAAGCTGGTCGGTTCCTTATTGATTGGTTGTCGATCTGCAAACACGAACACGCATACACACACACACACACAGACAGAGACCCTCAGCAAAAAATACGTTCGTGATATTTTTTTTCTGGACCTTATGCTTGTGACATTTTGTTACACGTAAATCTGGATTATCAATTGCGATGATTATTACTCTTAATAATACCTTATCATCCTCGTCATTGTAATATGTAATCATGGTCTGGGCAGAAGGCATAGTACCATGATTAAGAAGCTATTTCCAAAATTTGGTCGCCCAAACCGGAAGTACGCACTTTATCATATTCAATTTCTTCTTCTTCAGTTGCCATGGCGATTATGTCTTCCTCGTCTACCTGTCCCCAGTGTGTGTATCACGTGTGTTCAGTTTTGTTTTTCCATGCCATTGTGATAAAATTATATTGGCAAAATCGTCATTCATCACCAGTTGGCTTCAACAAACGTTTGCCGAGGCCTCCTGTTACGTGTCGTCAGCTCAAGATCTGCCTGTGCCATCCTAATTATTATCTCCAGTTCTCGTCACCTTGTATTTTTTGGCCTGCATCTGCTTCTCTTTCTTTCGGTTTCCAGAAGAAGAATTGTCCTGGTATTCTATCAACATGTTTCCTCAAAAAAGTGTCATATCCGTCTCCAGAGTCTTCTCACCTTTTTTTGTTATAGTCTTCGTCCGTCTGTTTGTCCAGCAAATGTACCCAAAAACATAAATAAACAAGCGGAAATATTTTTTCCCTCAAACAATATATTCAGAAAGAAAGGAATTTTTGGTTTCCGTAAAGTTGTTGGCCACTTGTAACGAGGCATGTACTTTTCAACATAGTCAGACGCCTGGCAGATATACATGAACGTAGTTGCCAGTCAAAATATGATAGAACGCTGGTGCAGCGTTGATAAGTTATATGAAATGGAATACTTGTGTCTGTCAGCATGATGAGGCTGTGATAAGAGTAAGTCCTCTTGTAAAGGACTACTGGCTGCAGTGGTAGCCAAATCTTGTGGACAATACATGTATACTTAATGAAGGAGACAGCTAAACTATTTTTACCATATAAAATGACATAAGACCTTTCTAAAGATCATAATAGAAGAAAGAGTTAAAGTGCAACGCGCAAGAGGAAGACAACCCTACAAGTGAGAAGATAACATCAAGAGATTGTAGGAAAGAGTCTATCGGAGTGCACCATCAAGATATAAGACATTGGAGATCAATTGCAGCCGACCTTCGTTGTGGAGATGGCAGCTGATGATGATGTATAATTGAAATCTATTGCTGTTTTTTTTTCTGCTTCAGGAATACTTAAGTACAAACATTTTTTATTTCAACTTATAATATTCAGTGTTAAAAGGTATTTCATCAGTTGAAGTTATAAAATGAAAAGGGAGACATTTGAACAGGGATTTGGCGCAGGAGCCACTCTCCAAGAAGTCCAAGTCTCAGATACCTATTCTAGACGTCGGCAACCGGTCGATCGCGACCTGCTGGTAGATCACATGGGAAGATTTGGTAGATCTCTAGATGATAGAGGGAAACAACGTATTTTTTTAAGATAGTAAAATTTCAGACTAGCCCTGACCTGCCAGCGTTTAAAAGCGTGGTGTCCCCTGGATTAACAATTTTTTCCCAGCGTTCCCAGTTATAGATCCTGTACAGACCAGATAGCCACATTGAGAATAATAATTGAACAAAGTCTGGAATCGAATTCACTGCTATACATCGGATTCGTAGACTATGAAAAGGCATTTGACAGTGTAGACAGAGAATCGCTTTGGAAATTGATGAGGCATTATGGAGTTCCCATGAAGATCATTAACTTAATAAAGAAGATCTATGAAGACATGACATGAAGAGTTCTTCATGAAGGACAACTTACAGAACTGTTTAGGATTAGAACGCAAGTGAGACAGGGATGCCTCTTGTCTCCATTTCTTTTCTTACTAGCAATAGATTGGGTTATGAAAACATCGACATCACACAACAGAAATGGAATCCAGTGGAATCTGACTAAACAGCTTGATGATCTGGATTTTGCAGATGACTTGGCTCTTCTGTCCCATAACCATAATCAGATGCAAGAGAAAATGAAAATTCTCGATGAGAGGTCACAACAGGTGGGCCTGAAAATACACAGGGAAATGACAAAGATTATGAGAATAAATGCAAGAAATGATAACAAGGTTGAACTTGAAGAAACACCACTAAAAGATGTAGAATCTTACACATATCTTGGAAGTAATATAGACAAAGTTGGAGGGACAGACAGTGAAATCAAAATAAGAATACAAAAAGCAAGAGGAGCTTTCATTGCATTGGGAAACATATGGAGAACAAGAGAAATCAAGTCCAACACGAAAATAAGAATCTTCAACTCAAATGTGAAGTCAGTCCTATTGTATGGCTCTGAGACATGGAGAACAACAAAAACAACAACCAAAAAGCTACAGACTTTTATAAACAGGTGCTTGCGTAGAAGAAGGACTGAAATGGTATGACAAAGTCACAAATGTGGAATTGATGACAAGAACCAGACAAGTGCCAGTGGAACAAGAGTTGAGAAGAAGATGCTGGCGATGGATAGGACTCACATTGAGGAAACCTGTTGATAGCATTACAAGGCAGTCCTTGTTCTGGAATCCACAGGGAAAGAGAGGCAGAGGTAGACCAAAAAACACATGGAGAAGAGAACTGGAAACAGAGGTGAAAATGATGAGGAAGACATGGAAAGAACTTGAGCAGATGGCACAGGACAGGAAGATTTGGCATGTGTTTTTGAAGGCCTATGCTCCCTGGGGAGCTAAAGGGTCTTGATTGATTGATTGTTCCCAGTTAGAAAACCTGTGAGCTAGCTTACTAAATTTAACTTTATTCATTAACTACATTAGATACGAGCGTGATATCTTCCTGGAAGTGAGGTTATCATCTGGTACAATGACATTTAATGTGAATGTGTCCACTGTTTTGACCATGGAATTGTAGGAAGTTGATTGTCTGGCAGAGATAAAAGTTACATTAGACAGCACTTATTCCAAATACTCTGAAGTCTGAAAACAGATATGATTTTATCGAGGTAGGTTTTTAGAGAGCTCAGTTTCTCTAAAGTAGACCCCCACAGCTCCTGTGTTGCCTACCGCTGGTCTGCACGATAACTGTAAGAATTATTGTTTCCCTTGCGCCAGAAGTTACCTCCCCTATATTTTGTAACTTATTAATAAACATGCATTGCTCCTGGGTTGTGTTTCTTTTTGAACAGTGAGAAGGGAACAGGTTACTCCACATCATAATGCTGTGACTCCCCTACATCAGTATCTGCTATGTGACTAGCCTTTTTTTTAACCTGTAATAATATTCATGGTTGATGCTTTTGTATTTTGTTTATCCTCACAGTATTATGGCTGTAACAAATCTCAATAAGTGAGAGGTCCAGGTCACTGGCTGATTCCTTAAAATAGATGAAATGAGTTGTCTCCGGCATTAACGGGGTTTTTGCTTCTGTTGCATTTTCAGACAATGGTGATTGACAGTCGGTCATTCCTGGAATACAACACCAGCACTATTCAGCAGTCAGTCAATGTGTGCTGCTCCAAATTGGTCAAGCGGAGACTTCAGCAAGATAAGGTTTGTTTATTTCATCATCATCATCATCATGATTGTCATCATCATCATTTATGAAGCATAGGTCTTCAGATAGTTCAAGCCAAGCCTTCCTATTATATGCCAGATGTTTAGATGTTTTTCCATGTCTTTTTTACTCCACTTAAATCATTCTTCATTTCCATTCTTCATTTATTTTTGGGTCTCCTCTTTTTATTTTAACTTTGGGGTTCTAGGACAATGATTGCCTTGTAGTGCTAACAGCTAGTTTCCTCCTTGTGTGTCCTTTCCAACACCAGCGTCTTGTTCTCTCCTCTTGCTCCACTGGCACTTGTCTGGTTCTTGTCATCAGTTCCACATTAGTGATCTTGTCAAATCATTTCAGTCCTATTCTGCAAAAGCACATCTTGTGAAACGCAAAGAGTCACAGATAGTTTCTATTCAGTCAATCAGTCAGTACCCTATTAGCTCCCTAAGGAGCAGATAGATACCTTCAACCAATGCATGCCAAGTCCTCCTGCCACATGGCGTCAGCTTAATGTCTTTCCATGTCTCCCTCAACATTTTCATTTCTGTCTCTAGATCTCTTCTCCGTATGATTTGGTCTCTACCTGTCTTATGCTGGAGATTCCAGAATAAGGACTGCATTGTAATGCTATCAGCAGGTTTAATCAGCGTTTGTCCAGTCCATTGCCAGCGACTTCTTCTCGACTTATCATTGTAGATTCTTCTTCTTTGGTCCTTGGCTACTGACTGACAAAAAAATGAGTGACCACCACGGCTAATGGCTTCTTGTAGAGCAGCAACAGACTGTCTCCACTTTGCTCAGTTGGCAGCCATCCTTCGTGTGGTGTCCCAGCTCTGGTACATGCTTTGCATCTGTGCTTCCACAGTACTCCGCCAGGTTGCTATTATCCAGCCTCTCTTTCGCTTTCCTTCAGGATCATTATTGATTGTTTGTGCCAAATTCAGTGCATTTATAATCAGCACAAATAAAGATTGAGAGTTTCACTTCTTCATTACCTCTCAGCTTCTTGTGGAGTATAGTCTCGTGCCATCCTTTCAGAGTCTTTCCTTGTCACCTTAATCCCTTTTATATCTGTCTCCAATTCATTTTTCCATGTTTTTTTTTAAATTCTCTTTTGTGCTCCTGATGGAGCATGGAACCACCACTGCAGCTGCAGGAAGCTGGCACCAAACATCCACGTGGTCTTGTAGCGGTGGTAGTTTCTGTGGTCATTTATTTGACATGATGAGGTTGCCAGCCTCATACAAAATGTCATATTAAATCACCTGGAACGACATGCCAGAGGGTGCAGTAATCCTGTCCTTGTTTATTCACAGACCCCAGGCAACTACCTATTTTGGTCTCCCTACATTTCTTTGACCCTAAGGATTCCAGAACAGTGACTACTTTGATGTGTTATCAGATGTTTGCTTCAGTGTGTGTTTTATGTGTGTTTTATGTGTGTTTTATGTGTGTCTTATGTGTGTTTTATGTGTCTTATGTGTGTTTTATGTGTGTTTTATGTTGTGTCTTATGTGTGTTTTATGTGTGTTTTATGTGTGTCTTATGTGTGTCTTATGTAACAGAGTCATCCTTTTTTCACCTAAAATACTTTAGATTACATTATTATTTTGAAGGATGTTAATTCACCTTTTTTATAACTTGGTTAGTAACTTTTAACATGTGCTGTAACAGAATATGAATTGACAGTAAAGTGTTACTTTACCGCAGTATCTGCTATGAGACAACGATTTAGATGCACTTTGACCTTTCATTACTGTAGTAAATGTGTAGATGCTCATTATAACATCAGCAACATCATTGTCCAAGTTTTGTGTTGTGTATGAAGCATGAAGCACCACTCCTGCTGGTCCCTATACAGGAAGTCAGCCTAGAACCATTCTTGTAGCAGCAGTTTCTGTAACAGTTTGATTTACATCATGATGTTGCCTGTCCCATGCTGCTTCTTCTTTTTTCACCTTTGAACTCTGCAAGGTGCGTAGGCCTTCAACAAACTTATATCTAGTCTTGTGTCCTGTGCTATCAGCTCAAGATCTTCATCCCCCCTCATCTCCAGTTCTCTTCTCCATGTATTCTTTGGTAGCACCGTGCACAGCCTCATATTAGTCACCTCTATTGACACGCCTGAGTGAGCAGTGGTCTTATTCTTTCTGTGTGACCTCAGCGACCCCTGGTAACAACATTAGGAAATCTGACATACCTGGAAAATATTGTTATTGATTCATTCATGTCATTTGTTTGCTCCTTATGGAGCATGACATTACAGGAAGCTTGCATAAAGTGTGTATGTGCTTTTGTAGTGGTGGTTTCTGTAATTATTTCTTTTACATGATGAGGTTGCTAACCCAGTGTACAAATATTATTATTGGATTTCTAAAGTATGACAACCCTTCTGATGTGTTGAGTTTTGTCATAATGTTTGTATGTGTCTAACCAGCATCAGCCTTAACTAAATGTTTTTTTTCAGGTTCATGTCCTGGATCTGCTTAATCAAACGTGCAATATTGGTGCTGATGCATCCTGGGATGTTGTCGTATATGACCAGTGTACAGAAGACCCATCACTGTTGACCTCTGACAACTTTGTAGCTGTTCTACTGCATAAGCTGAGTACGACATTCAACAGTGTCGCATTTCTCAAAGGTAAGAATCTGGAACGTTCACAAAAAAGACACTGAAGTTGGATAATACATACACTGAAGTTGGATAAAATACATACACTGAAGTTGGATAATACATACACTAAAGTTGGATAATACATACACTGAAGTTGGATAATACATACACTGAAGAAACTTTACCACATAGTCCTTATTCTGGAATCCTTATCGTAAGACAGGGAGACCACACACACACACACACACAAATTAAATCAATAAGAAGAGAACTGGGGACAGTCATGAAAGAGATAAAGAAGCCATTGAAAGAACCTGATCAGTTGTTGGCTTGGTGTGATTTTGTCGAAGAGTGACTATTAATGATGAGAACAAAAAAGAAGTGAGAAAGAGAGAGACTTGGGAGGATGGGTCCACTTGAATCATGACTTTTGGATGTAATAGTGTTACAGTCCTTTCTGTTTTGTTTTGTAGAAGCTGAGGTATAATGAATTTTGTGAACATTTCTGACACTATATATACAAACACACACATGTTTACATCAATCAGTCAATACCTTTTAGCTCCCCAAGGAGCATAGGCCTTCAGTAAACACAAGCCACGTCCTCCTGTCACGTGCTATCAGCTCAAGTTCTTTCCATGTCTTCCTCATCATTTTCACTTCTGTCTCCCGTTCTCTTCTCCATGTATTTCTTGGTCTACCTCTGCCTGGGGGTTCCAGAGCAAGGATTGCCTTGTAATGCTATCAACAGGTTACCTCAGTATGTGTCCTATCCATCTCCAACATCATCTTCTCAGCTCTTATTCTACAGGCTCTTGTCAGGTTCTTATCATCAGTTCCACATTGGTGATCTTATCATCAGTTCCACACTGGTGATATTATCATCAGTTCCACACTGGTGATATTATCATCAGTTCCACATTGGTGATCTGATCATCAGTTCCACACTGGTGATCTTATCATCAGTTCCACACTGGTGATATTATCATCAGTTCCACATTGGTGATCTTATCATCAGTTCCACATTGGTGATCTTATCACCAGTTCCACATTGGTGATCTTATCATCAGTTCCACATTGGTGATCTTATCACCAGTTCCACATTGGTGATCTTATCATCAGTTCCACATTGGTGATCTTATCATACCATTTTAACCCTTCTGTAGCTTTTTCGTTGTGGTTTTTTTCTGTTTTCCATGTTTCAGAGCCGTACAATAGGACATGTTTACATACATTAGAAATATTTTGCAGTATACAGCTACATTTCTTTTGTATTATAGAAATAATTGGCCCAGTGCTCCATAGGGACCAAAAAAGGGAACTGATGATCATAATAAATAGTTCAGAGTGCTCATGTACCATTCTGTGACATGCACTAAAAATTTCATAATTTCAAGCTATGTTGTGTATGTTAGTACGGTGTTGGAATGTTACGACATATTTTCTGCAGTAATGTCAAGAATTCCTGATGTCATAGACATACTATTTGTGATGTCATTTCATGCTACAAGGTCCTTAAAGCACGCCACCTTATGTAGTTAAAAATACATTCTTTATATAACCAGCAGGGGCACCACATAGCTTCGCGCTTGAGATCCACAAGAGATGCTTTGTTCAGCTAGCTAAAATGAGTCACCCGTTTAACGTTTTAAAATGGCTTCATCTCTCTTTTCAGTTTATTAACAGATATATTTTGGCATGAGCAAATAAAAAAAAAATAAAAAAATGGTGTTAATTATCCAGTTTGAAATGAAAAGGAATGCTTTATAAAATAAAAAATATTCAACATTTAGAATTAGAATTATCCTTAGTCATATCTTCTTTATCAAGTACCATACATCATGGCATAGGTGATCATGTATCTTCACAACTTCCTCTCTCCAGTACTGTTTATAAACTCTGTTATTGACTTCTTTCCGTGCCGTGATGTCAAAATGTCCAGCATCTTCTTTCTTTGTCACGCATTATCTCTTTTTCCTTCAATCTTACCTGTTGTCACGATATATTCCAGCTTTCCTCTTCTCCTAACATGCCCAAATTAAGTTGATTACTTATTTCTAATATGAGTAATAACTTTAGTCTCATCATAATCTTATAAGCTGTCTCATATCTAACTATGTTCATTAAAAAGAAAAAAAACAAAATAATATGGTTAGTTTTGTTATAGAAGAAGAAATGTTTATAAGCATAAGCAGAACTGCCTTTTGTTTATTGAAAAATAGTTATTTTTTAAAGTCTGAACATTAGGAAACTTTGACAGTTGAAAGTGGGGTGTTCCAGTTTATTTCTATTTTAGGTTGGAGCGAAAAGTGGAAAGTTGTGGGTAAACATGGTGTTCATTATGTAATGTTGTTAGATGGGTACCAGTGAAACGAGATGAGTAGAAGATGCCGGCGATGGATAGGCGGCACACTTAGGAAACATGTTGTTAGATGGGTACCAGTGAAACAAGATGAGTAGAAGATAGATAGGAGGCACATTGAGGAAACATGTTGTTAGATGGTGTAACTGTCTTTTTTTTCTTGTTGAGGTGATCACTGGCCCAAGACAGTATACATGTTGTTAGATGTGTAGTGCGAGCGTATGATGAATTGAGTGTGGGTGCGAATGAAGACGCGAATGTGTTTAGGCTCGTATAGATGTAGATCCTGCAACCCATACTCTCACATGCAGTAATCAAGGATGCTTTGACACTGCAGGCATGTTTCAAGACATTTATTGACGGGAACACACATAATATCAACAGGAACAGTCAGTGTAACAAGGTCATGCTGACCTGACATCGATAGGTATACATTTGGCATTCAAAAAGGTAAACATCAGAATAGACGTGCATGGTCAATAGCAAAGTTCTTCAATAATGACAGTTCGTAGCGTCGCCCTTGGCGTCTCTGACTAAACGCGTCAGATGCCTTAGTCACTTGGACACATAGGTGCAACTTGGCACTCCCCGCCAATTGCACATATCAGGCTGTAGTATAACAGCCGAAAGCACAGGCCTCGTTCTGACGTCGGCCGTGTACTTCTGTTAAATAGGTTATCATCAACCCTGCAGTAATACTTATTGTAGATATGAACTCCGCCAATCTGCGGCTCCCACAATATATCTTCATCACTGGATTTCTGGACAATATAAGACTAACAGTCTTGGATGGCTACCTCGAGCACAAATATATAAGTTCTGAAATGGCGGATCAGTGAGCTGCTGTTCACCCTAGGTAATCCTTTACATGTTCTGCCACCGAAAAGCGTAATAATGCATAAAGGTCGGTATTACCTGGCAAATGAATCCTCAGAACATCACAAGGAATTCTGTCGTCATCCCGACGCACAGAGATTCACTGGGGAAAACTGCCATAGCAGTTACTTCGAAGATTCTCCCCGAAAAACAATGGACTCTTGGTCCCTTCAGAAAAAACAGGACCTCCCGGCTTCCCGGAAGTATATCTCACTCCCGCTTAAAAAACCTTCCCATAGGCCTACGCCGAACTGTCAACCTCTGACCCTACAGGTCAAACACAATGAATGAATAAACAAGGGAAGACAACCCCTAATCAACCTGACATCGCAGGTAAAGACACAATTATACTTATGATACAAACATAAGCATAGCTAGATAACAAATGAATGTCAATGCTATTATAGCATCAAATCACTGATGGATTGACAAAAATTGAAATTTGGTTAAATTAATCTAAACATCTCCAAATACAATGGTATTACAAGACATATAATGATATTAAGGGCCAGAAGACCTAAGTCTGAAATATATCATAAAAACTATGACGGACATGCGTTGGTATAAACTATAGTGCTCGGATCATGGGGTTGGGGCATCTAGAAACAATTATGTCCGCCATCCATTAACCGAACCACGGATTAGCCGTCTGGGGGGGATGCACGGTAGCTAGCGAGTCACACAAAGAGGAGCATAGTAGATAGGTCTCAGTAGCAGAAGTAAGGGCTTTCGACAGAGCTAGCCTACATATTGGGAAAATACCAAAACTATATAGTCATCGCAATCTACTCATATACGGTAACACTATAGTGCGCTCTCACAGACCTCTTCACAGGTCTAGCCTTAGCTACGATATATCTCTCTATTCTGCATAGGAGGCTTGAGGAGATGACCAATAGATGTGATGGCGGACATATTGTCTAGAGGCCCACATGATTAAAGTTTAAAATATTTGTGTAATTGTTTTTCAATGTTTTATTTTCTGAATTAGGATGGAATTAATTATGCTATTTTATTCTGGAGATATTAAAATTAGTTGGATTGAGGGACCATCAGATGTTACTAACTATAGAGGAGTCGCAGGGGAATCCAGGTAGGCCTTCTAGTGCTGTAGTTTTTGGAGTTTGTGTCTTGTGGGAGGTTTTTTTTTTAGCATGTACGATTCTGGGATTCAGTCAGTGGTGGTCTGCCATGGATCACGTTCTTAAGTAGGTTGGGGGTGTATGTATGAGTAGGGGTTTTTGGGGGGGGGGTTTTTTTTACACGTTTGGGGGTAGGTGTTTTTTGGTGAAAGTTTGTGGGGGGGTGGGTGTGGTACACATTTTTTTTTTTTTTTTTATTTGGAGCTTCGTGGTTTGGAGTGTAAGTTCAGCGGTGTAACGTGGGGGTTTGTGATTGGGTGGGGGTTGTTTTTACGGGTGCGGAACAGACACAGTGGCGATGGTACATGGACAGCGCTGGAGGATGTTTTTTTTTTTTGGGGGAAGTGATGTGAGAAGATCTTGGGTGGTTTTTCTAATAAACTGTGATAGGTGGGGTGATGCGTTTGTTGGGAAGTGGGGAGAAGTTGGGGGGGTGAGAAGAGAGTTTGGACAAGTTTTTTTTTTTTTTGGGGGGTCTGGTTGAGTTGGGGAGTTTTTGGGGGGTTTGGGGTGTTGAAGATTGACGTTGTTTGTTTTGGGGTTTTTTGTAGGTTGATTGGGTCGTTTTTGGTGGGACTCACGTGTTGAGTGATGGGCGGTTTTTTTTGGGGGGAGTTTTTGTTTTAATTGGTGGGGGTTGGATCGGAGTTGGGGGGTGTGTTTTCTTTTGGGTGAGTTTGGGTTTGTTTGGGGGATGGTTTTTTTTCGGGGGTTGCATTCTGAATGGGGTGGGTGAGGGGGCGTCTAATGGTGAGGTTCGGGGGGGGGGATGGAGTGTTTTTTTTTTTTTTTCGGGGGGGGTGGGCGGGTTTTTTATTTGTGGGGGTTTGGAGTGATTTGGGTAAAGAGAGGGTTGGTTGTGTTTTTTTTTAGACGTTCTATGTGTATTTTTTTTGGGGTTTGGATGTTATTTTTTGGGGTCGTTTTTTTTTCGAGCGGTACTGGGGGGTGGTTAAGTTTTTTTGCTACAAGAGTCTTGCGTTTTGACAGGGTGCACTATATGTGGTGGGGGTCTTGGTGGGGGGGTTCATGGGTTTTTTTTGACAGTTAACCTTCAGGGACATGGGGGGTTGAGGCACAGCACTGGTTTGTCTGTGATTGTGTGTGAGAGGACATCGTTGTGTGGGGGGGTACTGGTATACTGACAAGTTGGGTGTATTTTTTTTGGTATGTTTGTTCGTGTTGGGGACAAAATTGGTTGTGGGGGCTTGGATGGGTGTATACTGGGGGGGGTGGGGGGATTGGTGAGTGTTTGGATATGTTTTACAGGGATTGGGGGGGGGGTTGGGGGGGGGTTGTGGGGTTTTGTTTTGGGGGGGTGTTTTTTTTTTAGAAGTTTGGTTTTATGGGAGGGTTGGTGGGTGGGTGAGGTGGTTTATGTGGGGGGTTTGTTGATTAGTTAATAGTCGTGTGGACTATGTGTGGTTCGGGTGGGGCTGGTTCTAGGTTTATGGGGGGGCTGGGGGAGGGACACGAAAGGGGTTTATGGGGGGTTTAAGTTAGGTTGGATGGGGGGAGATTTATAGGGGCTTGTTAAACTGCAAATAGTTTGGAGGTTTGGGTGGATATTAAACGATAAGGGGTGGTAAATGGGGGGTAATGTGGGGGTTTGGTTTGAGAGTTTGTTGGGGGTTGGGTGTGGGGGGTGGGGGGTGATATTAGGGTTTGAGGGTTGGGGGGTTGGGTATGGGGGGATAGGGGTTATGGGTGTAAAATGTTTAGAGGGTTTAACGGTTTAGGGAGGTTACACATATGTGTGTTAGGGTGGGGGTTATGATGAATTTATTGTGGTGGTTTTGGGATCTGGGGTGAGTTTATGGTAGGAAGGGGAGGGTGGGGGGGTGTTTTTTATTTGGGAAGAGGGGGGGTAGGGAGTTAATTTTAGTTTATTTGCGTTTCTATTTATTTAACAGTGGGGATTAAGGGGGGGAGGGGGGTTAGGACAAGTGGGGAGGGTTGGGTGGGGGGTTTGTTGGGGAGGTTGGTGAGAAGGGGGGCGGGGTGGGTGGGGAATGGGGGGTTGGGCTTTTTGTGGTGGGGTTAGTTGGGGAGGGTTGGGGGTGGTGGTGGGTGGTTGTGTTTTGGGTGGTTGGCGGTGGGGAGGGGAGGTGAGGGTTTGTGGGGGGGGTTGGGGGAGTTTTGTTTTGGGTTGGTTGGGGGGTGGGCGGTTTTGGTGTGGGTGGTGAGGGGGTTTGAGTGGTTTATATATGGGGGATTCATAAGGAGGAATGTTGGGGTGTGAATGGGGGAGGGGGGGGGGGGTTTTAGGGGGGGTGGGGGGTGTTGGGGTGGGGGGTTTGGGGTATTTAGTGTGTGGGGGGGTGGGGTGGGGTGGGTGGTTGGGGTTTAGTATGGGGGTTTAGATGGATTGGGTGGGTTTTGTCGTTTTGGTTTTTAGGGTTTTAGTGATATTGTTTGTAGGTTATGGGGGGGAAGGGTATGTGGGGGAGGTGGGGGTGTGTGGGGGGGGGGGGTGGGGGGTGGGTAGGGTGTTTGGGGGATGGTGGGGGTTGGGATTAGGGATGGGGGGGGGGGGGGGGTTTGTTTTTGGGTTGTAGGATTTCAGGGTTGGGTTGGAATTTTGGATGGTTGGGGGTGTGTGGGGGAGAGGTTTGGGGGTTTGTGGTGGGGGTGGGGGGAAGGGGTATGGTTGGGGGGGGGGGGGGGGGGGTGTGGGGGGGGTGTGGGGGGGGTAGGGATGAGTTGTAGGGGGGTTTGTTACAGTAAGTGGGTGGGTTTTGAGTATATGTAGGGGGGGGGGTTTGTGGGTTTGTTTGTAATGGGAGGGGGGGATTGTGGAGGGTGGGTTAGGGGTTTGTTGGGGGGGGGGGGTTGTGTTGGGGGGGGGTGAGTTAAATTTTTTTGGGTGGGGCGCGGGATTTTAGGGGTGGAGTATTTTGGGGTGTTTTGACATTTTTTGGTGGGGGGGTGGTTGGGTTGTTTGTGGTGTAGTTGGGATGGTTTGTGTTGGGGAGGGTTTTGGTGTGGGGGTTGGGTGGTTGGGTGGGGGGGGGGTTTGGGGGGGGGGTGGGTGGGGTTTGGATGGGGGGGTTTGGGGGGGGGGGGGGGTTTGGGTTTTTTTGGGTTGGGGGGGGGATGGGGGGTGGGGGGTTTGGGGGGGGGGTTTGGGGTACATAGTGGGTGGGGTGGTTGGTGGGGTTTGGGGGGGGGGGGGGTATTGGGGGGGGGGAAATGGTTGTTTGGTGTATGGGATGGGGGGGGGGGGGGTGTTGTTGAATGGTGTTAGGGGGGGGGGGTGGGGGGGTTGGTGGGGGGTGGGGGGGGGTTTGGGGGGGGGGTGGGTGGGGTGGGGGGGGGGGGGGGAATGTGATGGAGTTGGGTTATGGGGGGGGGGGGGGGGGGAGTTAGTAGTGGGTTGGTGGGGGTTTGGGGTTTGGGGTGTGGTTAGTGGGGGGGGGGTGGTGTATTAGTTTATTTTTGTGATGGGGTGGTTTTGATATGGGGGGGGGGGGGTAAAATGGGATGTGGGGGGTGGGGGGGTTTGTGGGTGGGGGTGGTT